>PVJH01023222.1:0-35178 GCA_004026705.1 Nesogale talazaci | reverse complement strand
TATTTTATTATTTTTTCATTCTGTACCCTGTCGAATGTCTCCTTTAACCCACATTTCTGTTTTTTGCCCCCTTGGGGGACGAATCTTGTGATGGATTCCCTCTTTCTCACCCTTCCCCTCCTTGACCATCCCCCTATGCTCATTATATTGCTACTCCCATGACTGTTCCTGACGGTTTAGCTTCACTGAATTCCATGTGTCAAGAGCTCTTACCTGTACCAGTGTGTGTTCTCTGGCCTAGCCAGCTTTGGAAGTTAGAGCTGGGTCTTGGCAGTGGGGGTGGGGTGGGGCGGGGCGAGGGGAGTACTCAGGAGCTAGAGGACGTCTCATTCCCCTGGTGGCTGGGTCACACAGCTCTCCTCGATTCATCGACTGACACCCATCTGGGTTCTCTTGGACCACGTCTTCGACACCGACCTCCTGTCTGCTCCTTTGCTCATGATTACCTATGCTCTGCTCATGTTCTCCCTATTACAATTTAACTTCTTCTTTAAGGCTAGACTCGAGCTCTTATCTCCTCTCTGAGAATATTCCGGAAGCACTTTTTGGACTGATCCTTTCCCTCCCCCACAGTTCCAGAACGAACTTTTCTCGCTGCTCCTGGACAAGGGTCCCCATGGGTTTGCCTGAATAGTTTCACTTGGCATGTTGTCGCTCTAAAGAGGCCTTGTGCAGCCGACTGGTACGGGTGTCGTTTGCTCTCTTGACTTGCTTCCCTGAGCGCTGCTTGTGGATCCAAGCAAAATGAAGTTCCCTGACAACTCCAGATTTTTCTCAGTTATCACGGTATCTATTGGTCTAGTTGTGAGATGGACCTATTGGGCTCCTTGATCTTCATCGGCAAGTGTTTGAAGCCCTCCGCACTTTGGGCAAGCCGAGTCGTGTCATCTGCATGTCGTCGGTGGTCAATAGCCTTTCTCCCATCCTGATGGCCATGCTCTTCATCTAATCTGTCTTTGCGGATTATTTGCTCGCCCACATAAATTAACAGCCCCAGAAACCGTATGGAGTTGGAATTGATTCAAGTGGCCGCTGGTTAAGGTACCATCTCACAAAATGCCCTACATAGTGCTGGCACATTGTTTTATAGGGAGTAGGCATCAAATTGAATATCGGGGCCCACCTGTATGCAACATAGTCTTCATTTGGTCAGAAACTGCTGTTCAGAGACCGCGACTTCAACCCACTCTCAGGGGCAGAGATGAGGGCCTCTTGGACTTGGTGCTTTTTCTGATGCCCCTCTGGCATCATCCGATCTCATCTGTGGAGCTTCTGGAGGCCTCAAGAAAGAAAGTGCTTAGGCCTAAACTTAAGAAAGCCCCTGGTTGCCTCTTGCTCCTGCAGGACTCTTGGTTTCTCTGACCAGCATCCTGACAGTTGTGCCCTCCCCACAGGATGGAAATCACTTTCAGACCTACTAAGACTTGAACTCTTCACTTTAGTTATGAAAGGCATTTGTCAGTTTTAAGTTACAATGCATCTTTAGCAAATTGGATGGTGTGTTTCTTGTACATTGCTTTGTTGTTGCCATTACTGTCCTTGAAACAATCATTTCTCAAGGGAGTTGCTTTAATAACAGGAAGTATGTAGACCAGTGGGCATAGTGAATTGGTGAGCTACATAAGCTTCATGGAAATGCATATTTATAACTATAATATAGTCACTTTTCTCTCTCAAGCACATATTTTTCTCTCTCTTTCTCACACCCTCCCTCGCTCTGTCACTTTCTCTTTCCAGAAATGATAAGTTGATGAATTTGAATTTGAGTTATGGTTAAGGATATTGAAAGGACCACAGATTGGCAACAGGACAAGCAAGCTTTTCTCGAAGTACAGCCAGAATGCTCCTTGGGAATGGAGACTTCATCTAACTTACTCTGGACATGTTCTCAGGAGAGAGAACAGTCCTTGGAAAGGGTATCATTCTTGGTTAGAGGGTCAGTAAAAAACCAGAAGACCCTCAGGGTGGATTGGTTCAGGAGCTGTAACAAGGGGCTCCCGCATAACCACCGTGAGACTGATTTAGAGCAGTGTTTCATACGTGGTGATCAGAGTTGGAGGTGAGCTGATGGCACCTCACACGACCCTTTAGTGAGCCTCGCATGGGCTTAGTTGACTCCACCAGCTGCTTTGTGAGAGAAAGCCCTGCAATGAGGGACTCGCGGAAATGGGCAGGCGCGGTTCTGCCCTATCCTTTAGGGTGGCCAGGATTTGAACTTATCTCTATGGCAGGAAGTTTTGAGTACCCCATGACACATTGGGACCCCTGGTGGTGTCGTGGGTTATGATTTGAGCTGCTAACCGCAGTCAGAAGTTTGAATCCACCAGCTGCTCTGTAGGAAAGAGAAGACACATTGTACTCCCATACGGAGTTCCAATCGCGGAACTGACAATAAGGAGTCTCTTAATAAACTTTTTTTTTGCAATGTCCTAAAAAAAAGTTCGTTTTAGAAACCCACAGGTGCGCAGTCCTACCGTGACCTAGAGCAGCGGTTCTCCACCTCCCTAATGTTGAGACTCTTTCCTGTACTTCCTCGAGTGGTGGTGACCGCGCCCCCCCCCCCCACCTGTTGCTACAGCATCTCTGTCATTTTGCTAGTACGATGAAGCGGGTGACCCCTGTGAAAGAGTCGTTTGACCCCCGTAGGGGTCATGACCCACAGACTGAGAACCGCCGACCTACAGGTCACTTTGAGTCTGAATTGACTGGAGGAGAGTGCATTTTTGTGTTTGTTCTCCTGACACAGGCCTGTGGGCACCCACCCCCGTTAGACATGTGAAGGAACTGAGCTCAGCTAGGTATGATACCGTCTGGGGTAGTACCGTGTGCTCGGTGTCTCCAGAGTGCCTGCACAACCCCACACTGCTGCTTCTAGAACATCCCAGGGCAGTGCTGTGATGGACAGACGGACAGACAGAGCACCTCACTTTTTACTGTGTAGGCTTCGCCAGACAGTCGGGGTTTCTTCTGGGCCATGACTCTGGCTTGTTCTAAAAACCAAAGTTTTAGTAAGGCCTTTGCAGATTTTTACAAAGAGAAGAGAAAAACACTCAAATCATAGCATCCTAGCACAGCCTTGGTTATGGTTTTGGATGTCTATGGCTCATTTTTTTAATCTTTATATTTATGTAATTGTATCATTATAGCCTTGCAGCATTTTTGCCTCTGTGCTCCTCCACCTTCCAACCCCTGCCTAGGCCTCAAATGATGAGGGATTTTCTTTTTGTTGTAATGTACTTTTTATTGCTATCTTTGATTGGCTGTAAAAGTTCTGAGTAATTCTAATTTTATTACTCCCCTAGTCTTGGATAGTGGAATGCTTTCCTGTGTTGTTCTGATAAGGACACTGTTTGCAAAGAAATTTGTAGAGTTTCCTCCTTTTAGTAATACAAATTTTCTTTAAGGACTAATTACAAAATTGTAATTATAGTGTACAGATATGTAGAATAAAGAGTAATGTTTCCTTGAGTAATCTCACATTCCTGAGATTATTTTCTTAGGCTAGAATCCCATAAACAGAATAGCTGGGTTGTAAGGGCTGACTTCTTAATGTTTTCCAGTTTGAAAGTTATTTCACAATGCTGTTAGTAGCCCTGAACTTTTCAAATTGAGCCTCTTTGATGTCAGCTCACCGTGTGCTATTACGATCACTCCTGGAGTCCATGTTTCTAAGCACATCTTTCATGTTTACCTGCAGGGTTCCTCCCCAGGCCGGAAACAGTGCAGGAAGGCCATTCCCTGGTCCCAGCTGCTCTCTTCCCTCCCTGCCTGTCTGCCGCACGGCACTCTTCAAGGTCACCGACAAATGAAGGGGCCTTTTCTTGGCAGCATTTGCCCTGCCGATGACCCCTTTTTAGTGTGGCCAGGACCTTTATAGCGGAGGGACTTCTACGTGCAGAATCTAACATTAGTCCCTGCGCCCAGGACGCTTTGTGGAAAGTGGTTCTGGACTGAAACGGCCCCTCCCCTCCTGTGGCCCCACATGCTCTGGGCTTTTCTCATTTCTCCATGCACCCTCAAGGGCCCACCCCTCCTGTGCTTTGCTGTTTCCTTTGGGCCCTCCCTAGACTTTTCCTTGGCCTGCGAGGTAAGTGGAAACTCCTTCACTGGTAACCCCAATTTGAAACTCAACCTTGACGTAGCTCTTCCAGCGAAAACTACCCCTTTCATCACCTCGAGAAGTCTGTGTGCACAAGTCACCACCACCTCTCCAGAATAAGCCACCTGCCTTTCCCTCTGGATTGGACCTCTACCCTGCCCTGGGTTGGGGGTGAGGTTGGGACAGTGCATCTTTTTATTTTAGAAGAGGTGTTACCAAAATGATGCCCTGAAGTGATGTTGTTTCCTTTGTGTTGTTTGTCTGGCTTTCTTGATGATGGCGGCAGCTCCCAGGCTTAGTCTGAAAGTAAGACATTAAAAAAAAAAAAAAAAGAAAAGAAAGAAAGAATGGGGCTGAGCCCTGGTGGCATAGTGGTTGTGTGTGGGACTGCAGCCCACTGGTTTGGCAGTTCAAATCCAGCAGCAGCTCTCTAGGAGAAAGACTGGGCCTCCTACTACCACCAGGGCAGTGATGCCCACTAAAAAAAAATTTTTTTTTAAGAAAAAAAAGAATGGAGGGGTACGGCTGAGAAGGAGCCTCCTGTTGACTTTCTCTGGGAGCTGAGCGTGTTGAGAGCAGATGACTGCCCGGGTGCAGGGAGGTCACCTCCTAGAACCTGCACCGCAGGAGTAGGGGCCCGACGCCAGCCCATCAGCTCACTTGCTGTGCTGCCACCTAGCGAAGGAGAGCACTCAGGTGAGGCCTGTGGCGCCAAGGAGGCCCCCATGCCAGCTCGGCCAACCATTAAGCTATTAGCTTATCGAAAGCGTTGATGAGATGCCCAGGAGCAGGGTGGTGGTGTGCAGTGAACTCCCTCCTCACTGTTACTTCAGCTCCGGACAGTTTGCATAAGAAAGCACACTTTTCTACCCCCACCCCCACCATTTCCCTTCTGGTTATAAACACTTTTAGGCAGCCTCTTTGGGTCAAGGTATTTTCCTCGACTCCTTGATGGTTTTCTCTTCCTTTCCGCCAGTGTGCTCGGACTGTTGAGCGTACAGTTGTAGCTTACCTGTCCTGGAAGGAGGGGGGCATGTGCGGCTGTGTGCCTTGTGGGTCAGAGCATGGTTGGAGCGGGCTCATTCTCCATGGTCAAAGATCAGTGCTCTTTCCTTCCCAGTGATTACCGTTGTCCCTGCGTGTCTCCTGCACGTCCATCCATCTTCGTCCCCTCGGAGGCAGGAGGAGCCCTGCTATGGACGTGACAGCTGCTCACATGCCTCTCGTCGGCGTCCCTATGAAGTCAAGTTTGCTTGCACCCTGCTTGTGTCAGTGATGCCCATCAGACAACCAGGACTCCAGAGTAGAGAGCATTTCTAGTCTTCTCTGGACAAGACGCAAAAAGTCGAGCTTGTAGTCTGTGCTGACAGTGAGATGTCCGAATCTCCCCTTGGGCCACTTTTGTCTGTTGGGACTTGTCGGGACAAAGGTCAGTTCAAACGTTGTTCTGCACCTGAGATAACTCCGAGATACCTCAGTGTTAGCCAGTGCGTCTCCACTTTGCTCAGAAATGGAAATCTTGACCGTGGACTGTGCCACAGTTGTAACCGGGGCCACAACCGGAACGTGGACCCGTTAGAGCCAACAGAGCCGACTGTTAAAACACGTTCTCGTCGGGAGCGGAGGGCTCTGTGGCCATGAGTGAGTAACACCTTGATGGTGCCTCTGGCTGGCTGGAGGCTCTGGCGGTCACAGGCAATCTGTAAGTGCACATCAGTGAGAAAGTCGCGTTAGATAAATGTCACGCGTATTTGCAGTTGCTATGGATGTGTTTGCTTTTCCCCTTTAAAAAAAACCCAACAGGCCAGCTTTTTCTCCTGACAGTTTTCCTTTCAACCTTGTTTTGTATGGATTTTTGTGCTGCTGCTTATGATGGCATTGGCCTGGTTCCCATAAGGAATTCAATCATTACCCGTTAGGGACCGGTTTTTAAAAATACTTCTAAATGTATTTATTTTTTTCTGCCGCGAGGTATACATGTTCTTCTGGTAAATAAGTCTGAGGTAAGCTATTGATACGGGGACAGAGGAGCGCATTGCATTTATTACATTCTTAATGAAGGAGCTCAGGAATGTCCTTAATAAATACTGGTGAACTCATGACTGCAATTACCCATCTCCAGCTCTCCCAGGAATAATGGGAACGGGCCACAGCTACAATAGCTCTGCACAATCATCATTGACTCTGGCCCTATTGATTGTGATTAACCAAGATGTATGGAAAGCAGTTTTAAGTGTTCAGTGCATGTCTCTCGTAAGGTCCATTAAGACTTTCATTATTTTTCAGTTGATGCGTCTTAAGATCCACTTTGATGTTTGCCGTGTGCCGGCGCACAGAAAGACGCTGCGCTGTGGGATTGAGTTCATTTTGTTAATTGCATAATACAACAATAGCCATGTTTCCTAGAAAACAGTAAATACTCTTGCTTTCATTGATTGACAGCAGTCTTTGGGACGATGACACAGAAGACGGCTCGGCTGAATAGTTCCTAAAGCCTCTCCATTTGCAGGGCCTGGGCGTGTCTTGAAATGGGGACGCCGCTGCTCCGAGGGCGTTATGCCCCATTGCTCTGAGCCTTTCTCGAGCCCTAAGTCGGTGAAGTCGGTGAGGCAGTGCGTGCGCTCTGAGCACTGCCGACTATCGCAGACTCGCAGCCTGTGGCCCATGTTTGCTTCAGGCGGATGGATGTGTGCAGTCCCGTTGCAGGTGTTCTGGTAGGAGACAAGCAGGGTGCCCCGGTACCCCAGCACAATTGCTCAGACAGCCTTGGAGTCAGCCCTGGTTTGAGAGGAGGTGACTTCTCACCCGGGTCCCGAAGGGGCAGCTAGAAGTTGGCCAGGTAGAACTTGGAGTGGGGCAGAGATGCAAGAGATGTAGCCCAGGCACTGCCACTTCCTGCTCCCAGTGCCACCGGGGCACTAAGAACCCTGCTGACTGAGGGCACTAAGTGCCGCCGGGGCTCTAAGAACCCTGGAAACCTTTTTCACTTTGCTGCTGAGACGATGGCCCGTCGTTTCTGAGTCCTCCTCGATGCCGGCTTCTAGGTGACCACTCCCACTTTGTTGGCTTTGACTCGAATGAAAGCAGTTGCCATTCTTGGTGTGAAGCCTCCTGACAAGGCTCTTCTCGGCTGCTGTGGGGTTCTGATCAGAGCAGAGTCACAAGGCAAGGTCAGTCGTTGGTGTGGCTGTCAAAGTGTGACTGTAGAAGCTGGGTTTGGACCAGCCCCTTTGCCTCTTCACTCATGTCACCGCGAGGCACGGATGATGTCCCCCCAGCCCACAAGGCCATTGCCAATGCAATGAGTTTCTTGCGTCCAGTTGGCATGTGGGTGTGACACCCATGGGCTGGGATCCTGGGCCGAGCCTGTAAGGCCTGGTCACAAGACTGATATCTCAGAGGTTCTGCACAGTGCCATCAACAGGGTTGGTCCTGAAGAACGGTACTTGTTTGACGACACTGACCTGTAAGGAGGCAGAGTGGCTGATGGACCATGCAGCAGTTTGAGGGGAAACCTAGGGGCTACTTTTGATCCCAGCTCTGATACTGCAGTGCCTTCTGTGACCAAGTAAGACGTCTAACCCAACGTAACTGCTCGGCATCCTGAAAACACCCGCCTTCCCATGCTCTTGATATGAATGGCCTTGGGTGGGGGGGGGGTGCGGGGGAAGTATTTTGAGCCCTTTACGTTTTGGCACCTGGAAACAAAAGGGCAGCCTCCTGGATATTTAAGAAGGAAGGTTAAAGGTTGTGTTACACTGCTCAACATTTCTTCCTCTTCATTCTTCTAGTCCAGTGGTTCCCAACCTTCCTGATGCCACGACCCTTTCACATAGCTCCTCATATGGTGGTGCCATACACTTATAACCAGAAACTTACTTTCGTTGCTCCTTCATCACTATCACTTGCTACTGTTAGGAGTCAGGACACCCCCCTGAAAGGGCCATTCGACCCCCGAAGGGGTCTTGACACAGAGGTTGAGAATCTAGCTTCTCAGTGCAAGTAAGCTGTCTGCTTATTGGAAACTGAGTAATTGACAGAAGCTCTCCGGTGATGGAGCATTTTAAATTGGCAATTGTTCTGGGTTGCCGGGTTTCAGAAAGGCTCTGTTCCCATCCTTCCAACAGAAAATCAGCTCTGGTCTCTGGCCTATTTACTTAAAGGTAAACGCAACCTTGCCGGGCGTCAAAAAAGATGGAGGAAGACTAGAGCTTCCGTGGTCCCTGCCCTGGGCTGGGAACGGCTCTCCTCGCTTGTAAAAGGCTTCTTTCTCCTCGTGTTTCGCTGGAGTGTGTTTACAGGAGCTGATACATTAGTTGCAGTTGTACTTTGCACAGACACCAATTAGAGAGCCATCAACATTGGGGTCCAAAGGCTTACTGACAATGCAACTGTCATTGTGGTGTCTTAATTGGTGGAGGGTAATTGTCATTAGGCAGCGATAAAGACATCTGGAGCGCTGGAGAAAAATCAGGCTTTTTTCCCTCCCTCCCTTCGTTATCTGCCCCGGCTTCTTCTGGCCAAGGTTGCTAAGCGCGTTGAGCTCACATTTAGGGTTTGGTCCAGGTCCCTTGGCCCCAACCAGTGTTTCCGCCTCGCGTGAATGTCTGTTTCCTTAGCCCCTGTTCATTAGTGCGCAGCCTGGTGCCCACTGCCGTGGGGGGGGGGGGGTCACTCGGGGGAGGTTTGCGAACCTGCTGCTGAGTCATCCCCTGGTCAACACCGGAGCTGGGCAGTCTCGGACGCTGGACTGCCAAGTGGCCGTGCAGTAAGACATCTGTGCTACGGTCCCCCTCTTTGGCTGCGAAGAATGAAGTCACTTAGTGGGCATTTATGGAGAAACTCAAGGCTTTGCTGGACTTGCTTACCCACGTCTTGAAGAAATGCACAAGGAGACTTCCAGAAGTCCATGAAAAATGGAATTGAAAGGTATGGAATCTTTCCGTGAGCCTTACGGAAACCTCCCTCATCCTGGAAACTGCCATCAAGTTGATGCTGACTCCTCGCGACCTTATTATCAGCGAGGCTAGAACTGCCCCTGGGAGTTTGACCCGCTGTCTCCTCCCGGGAGCAAAAAGCCTCCTCTTTCTGCCCTGGAGCTGCTCGGTGGTTTTCAATGGCTGGCCTACCAGTTGGCAGCCAGTGCTTCACCACTCTGCCACCAGGACTCCTTCAGATATTTTTGGTTGGTTTTTGTTTTGTTTCTTGCTCTTTCATATTTTAAGCAGCTTATATAAACAAACACAAGACATCTATTTGTACGCCAGTGCTTTGTCCGTGATGTTTCACTCGTCATTTCGATCTCTGGCAGGAGAGGACAGGCAGTGGGCATAAAGGAGGTGCCTCCAACCAGTGAGGTGGGTACTGTGGACACCTCCTCCAGGCACCAGTTATTTACTGAGAATAGGCTGTATGTGGCATTGGGGGTGGGGGGAGTTCGGTGCAGAGCTAGGGCTCTTCTCAACTTTGCAGCCCTGCTGAGGAGAAGAGGGCCGGTGAGGTGTAACAGTAGAGTAGTGATCAATGGGATTTCTTCCTTCCTTTGGGTAAAGGGTCCGTGATGTGTCCGAGGAGCCCGTGTGCAAGAGGCAGGGCCTGTTCTAGACCCCGTGGAGTGGGCAGGATTGGGCTCTGTTGCCTCAAGCTTGCCAGGCACATTGAAAGCCTGCTGCTCAGCTCTGCTGCTCTCTAAGAGTCAGGTGGAATTGGTCTGGGGGCTGGGGGGGGCCTGGGCATCAACTATGGTAACAGCTTCCTCGTCGATTCCAATGTTCTTCCAGCCAGCCCTGAGCCCTGCTGGGCTGGGCAGAGGGAAAGTGGGACTCCAGGAAGGTGGCCAATGTGAGCAAGAATGTTTGCGGCCAGGCATGGCAGGCGTGTCTGGAGTCTGCCTTGGAGTGCTAAGAAAGAGTGGGCCATGAGGGGTGGGGGGACTGTAAGCTCGCTGTGGAGGAGGGTTTCTGGTGTTAGACCCAGGTAAGAAAATCCCCCAGTCAATAGTTGAGGGACAAAAGTGTACAACCCGCTTTCTAGGTGCTGGGCAATGCTCTACCATCCAGTCTACAGCATTGAGCAAGACTCAGCGCCTGACCTCAGAAGCATCTGACCTAGTAGGGGAGATGGGCAAAGCATCACCGTCATGTCATTGTCAGGAGGAAACAGTGCAGGATGCCAGCTAGATGGATCACGGGGAACCTGGCTCCATCTGGACAGTGAGCCCAGAAGACCGACTCATGTGACCAGCGTATTAGGGCTTGGCCCATGGAAAGTGGCGAGACATCCATGTGAGGGACTAGTGGTTTCAGATTCTGGTGGCATTCTCTGGAAGGAGAACTGTGTGGGTAGCGGGCAAGTGGGGTGTTGAGCCCTGTCCCCGTTTCTGCACAAGTACCATGGGACTGAGACTGCTAGGGATGAAAATCAGGGATTCAGAAACATTTTCAGCCCAGCTTTCGAGGGGCGCATATGCTTAATCTCAGTGTGTGGAATTGCAGTGTGAGTGAGAGCGTGTCTTTGCGTGGGGACCCTCTTAGATTTGACAGATGCACACCTGATAAGAGAAGAGATCAAAATGTTGTCTCTTAGAGGGGAATTGTGGGTGGTTTGGCAGTTACAGCACTGTTTGCCAAGTGTCGTCGTCGTCGCTTTGCTTCAGAGCGCTGTTAAGGGAGCTGGCGGACAAGCGCATAACCGACTTCTCTTTTCCATAAGCTTCTACTCCCTAAGGAAGTGCCAACGGGAGCAGTGGGAATACTCCTGGGGTGGCCCAACAGACTCAGGGATTCTGACTCGTAGCCACCCTGTCGAAAGAGTAGAACTGCTTCCGCGTAAGGATTCCCAGGCTGTAAGCTTTTCGGAAGCCAAGTGGTACATCTTGCCACCCAGTGCTCAACCACTGCACCACCAGGGCTCCTTGGCATCTACTGTACAGTTAATTACAAACAGGGTGACCAAGACCACCAGCATGGAAAGACATTTCCCCGCTTTATGCACATCTGACTTTCAGGATGTCTTGGTCCTTAGAGCTCCTAAATTCCTTCCTCTTCCTTCTTGTTACCATCTCTGTGTTTCGGAAAGACATTACCATCCGCTCTCATTTTTGCTTTCTGAAGTGGCTACTTCCTTTTGCACTGAATTGACCCCCCCCAAAGATTTGACCACATACCACTGGGAAATTGAAGTATGTGATTTCCTTCCCGTCCTCGCAACAGCCTGGCTGATTCACTTTGACTCTGGTGGCTGTGGGCCGTGTCCCAGGGAAGAAGGGGGTTCTATCTGCTGGACCACTGCCCGGAGCGCCCGGAGCCAGCTCGTGCCTTGGCTCTGGTGATAGCAATATCGGCCCTTGCTTGGGCATCCTTGGCCAGTCTCCGTGACACTCGTGTCGGGCGTGTGTTTATGTGCTGGAGCATGAATGGCCAGAGCTCTAGCTCCTGGGTTTTGGAACGTGTTTGGCTTCTTACACCCTCCCTGGCTCCTTCCTTCATGTAGTGCTCTGAGTTCTCCAACCAGAGAAGTGGTGTGACAACAAACTTCAAAGGAAGCAACGCAAGTCTTTACTGGAGATGAGTAACTAGAAAAAGAACTACTATCTTATGCAAATACAGCCTCCATGACTTGGTTATTTCATAGTTTATTCACCAGCTTGCATGAGAAATTGGCCTCCTCGAGTCATTTCATGAATGCATCTTGTCCTGGGTTTCAGCGATGAGATAAATCTGGAGGCCATCTTGTGTGGTCTTGCTTGAGGTCACAGGAGGGCGCTGGGGCCTGCGTGGCTAGGCTCATCAGAGGCCCAGGGACCCACTTGGAATTGTCAGCCTGTCTGTGTGTGGCACGCCATGGACTCGTCCAGGCCTCGCTAGCACTCCTTCCCGAGTCGTTTCAGCGCTGACTCGGACCCTCTGCAGCAGTCAAGGACCACAGCTTAAAGGGCCGCAGTGGCAGGCAGTGCCCCACCTCAGCATCTGCCCCTTCCATTATCCTGGGGGCCCACGGTCCGAGCCCGGGCCGGCCTTGCCTTGGCTTTGATGGAGAGAGTCATTTGTTGGAGTGGCAGTGATAATAGGGGAGAGTGAGTGCTCCTATTTTCTAAGTGAGCAAAACCAGGGAGCATCATGCATTTCGGCAAGAGCTTTTCATGAGAAGGCAGCATTGTCTGGCTGCTGGAGGCGAGATTTAATTGTTTCAGCAAATCAATTAGTCTTGAGGGACTTTAATCAGTCAACTCTGATGCATGGATGAGGTATTAGAAAGCCCGTGCCTGCTAGACCATTAGTTCTTAGTATGTGGGGTGTTTGTCTCCGTGGGTGCGGGTGCGTGTGTCGCTTTCTCCCCCTTGTCTGCGGGGGTCTCTGTGCAAGTACAGCCGCTTATATACATTTTTGTCAGGGATTCTTTTCATCGCAGTACGTGAGGTTGTAAAGGTGCAAAAGGAGGGAAACAAGCTGATCTTGCCGCGCAGTGCCTTCTGACGGCATTCGCAGGTGCCGTCGCCACCAGCGTGCCGCACAGGAGAACACGCAGCCTGCGCCCGGCCTCCTGCTCCCTGCTGACTTGCTGCTGCCCCGGGGGAGTTCCTGGTGGACGCCACGGTGCCCACCTCTGCGTCTCTGTTGTTACAGCACGCCGCTTGCTCGTTCCCCACACAGCCCTGCTCTGCAAGCCCCTTTTGGAACCAAGTGTGTCCTTCTTTTCCAGATACACAACAGGAGACGTGAGGGTGTGGGACACCCGCACCTGGGACTACTCCGCCCCCTTCCTGGAATCGGAGTATGAGGAGGATGAGCCTGGAATGCAGCCATATGTCTCCTTTGTGAAGATAAACTGCGCGCTGGCGGTGGCGGCGTTTGAGGATGGTGAGTACCCGTAACCCTCCTCCCTCTTATGAAGGAAAAAACAGCATTATAAAAATTAAGCAGCTGTGGCTGACTCTTCCCCCTGCTGCCCCCAAGCAGCCTTCCATATATACACGTGGACACACACACACACACACACACACACACACACACACGCACGCTCATACACTCACTCCTGCCTTTATGTGAAGAAGCTGGCCAATAACCCTGAGTGCATTAGTAGGCATTGGAACACAGCACCCATTAAAACGGGTGTTTAATTCCTACTGGAACTGTCGGGCTGGGTGTTAGTGCCAGGCACGAGCCTGGCCAAGCCATCTTAAACAAATAACTTGTTTGGTGTAAAATATTAAATATACTTGGCCTCCTTTCCCATCAGCCTCTACTGACTCCAAAGTGGAAAGGGGGGACATAGACAGTCTCTTGACAAATAAGGAAATGGAAAAAGAAAAGCTGCGTCCCTTCTCCACCCCCCACCCCTTTGTACCGGCCTACACTACAAGGTCATTCCGGCAGCGTGGTGATAAGCTCTCGCGGGACTGAAAGAGTTCGCTCTGTGTGAGAGCGCATGTGCCTTGAGACAGCCAAAGTCCTATGATGGCAGCAATGTATATCCACTAGACATCCTGATGTCCTGTGCTTCCACTCTCACGCCCCTGACTTTGATGGACCCATGACTCTCTGGGTGCTTGGACCACACACCATTTCTGAGTGAGCGGGTGGCTGCCATGGCACCTTTGCAGTCGTCAGAGCTGGCATGGCAGCGTGGGTGGGAGCCGAGGGACACAACTGCAGAGTAAAGCAGCACATGGGGGGGGGGGGGAATTCTATTATAGTCGATGCTATCGCATTCGAAATGAAAAACTGGGTTTAGCATCTTCCATATTTCCATGTTATTACTTGTGACATCACAACCACTATTCTTTTAGTTTTGATAATAGTGGACATCATTGATGGAGTCCTTTCTTTTGGGTCTAGGTTGACTACTGAAAGTTTTATGTTTCTTGCGAACGTGGGCAGGCCACAGGAGAGCAGTGTGAGCAGATTTGCTGTCCTCCAAATTACCGGGTTTGTGCCTCTTTGTAAGTGGATAAGTCTCTAAATGTGCAGCACCTTGAAGGTTAGAATGGCACAGCTTTAGAATCATCTGGGAGCTGCCTCTGCCGTTCACACCCCTTCTCTGACAGATGGGAAGCAGAGGTTCAGCGAGGCCAACAGCTTTGCTTGCTGGTGGTGAATCCAGAAGGATGATCACAGTCCCCAGGGCCGTGAGGTATGCTTATGCCCTTCCCTGCACAGAGACTCTTGGAGAAATAGGTGCCTGCCTGACTGGTACCTTGACTTTTCTCTTGGAAATACATCTTGCAGATCACATGGCTGATTAGAATGGTCCTTGTCACCCTGTACCCTACTATTGGGCCCCACACTGGGAATCTATGTTCCTTGCTAAATCCTTGGCGATTGATCCTTTCCCTTCCCCCATTTAAAACGCAGACATATCTTGTGGTGTTGTGCTTCATCGCACTCTGCAAAGAAAGCATTTTTTTTCCACAAATTGAAGTGTTAGGGTGACACCCCACATGGGGCCCGCATAGTGACACCCTCGTGTGTTCACTTGATGATCTGTGTCACGTTCTGTTCATTCTTAACGATGTCTCAGACTTGTTCATACTATGACTGCACTCATAATAGACCACAACCGAGTGTCGGCATAATCACCTTTACATGTACCAGGAGACCAAAAACTTCACATAGTGAGGTTATCACATGGTCTGTAATGGACCGGCTGATATTTTTGAAGAGTGCGCTTGTATTTAACTAGGAAAATAAATTATAGTTAAAATTCAAATAGCAAAAATTTATAAAGTGTACCTCCCTGATCCCCAACCTTCTAAAATTTCATGCTGGGGGGCCTTCTCTATCTCTCTCTCACGCTGTACCTTGCTTTTTTTGTTTTTCTTTTACCTGGTGCCCTATTGTGGCAACCATAAAAATAAGCCTTCTGTCATTAATGACTGTGTTGTACTATACTCCGCAGTGAGACTATAATTTATTAGACTCTTCTTAATGAATGTTTGGGTTATTTATTATTGAAAACAGTGCTGCCGTATCCTTGTGGACTAATGCCCGAATCTCCCTGAGACAATGGTGAGCGTTTCCTGGGTAGGAGCCTTAACTTCTGCCCAGTGTTGCCAACTTGTCCTCCCCAAAGATTCCACAGATTGGTCCTGGCCTCTAAGGGGTCGGGGCTGGGCAGTTAGCTCACACTCTCCTGATAGGTAAGGGTATTTTGACGTAATTTTTGTGTAACTCGGTTCCAATTTGCAGGGCCACAAGCATCAACCAATTTCTTAAGTTTGATTGTTGTTGTTGTTGTGCTAACACTTAGTGACCCCCTGCTCCACAGAGCAACACTGCCCTGGCCTGCTCCGCCCACCCAGCTGTTCTTAGGCGGTAGCCCCTCGTTGCGGCCAGCATGTTCGTCCCGTTGAGTGAAGGGCTTCTTCTCTTTTACTGCCCACTTCTTTACCAGGGAGGCAGTTCTTCTCCGGGGACTGGCCCCTCCTTGACAACATACCCAGAGTACACGAGGCAAGGTCTCACTTTCATGGCTTCCGAGCCAAGTCGACTTCGTTGTTCTTTAGGCAGTCTGGGGCACTTTCACGAGCCCTTGCTAACACCATTCTTCAAATGCACCCATTCTTCTCCTATGTTATTTAATTTCTAACTCTCGCATGCATATTGAGGTGATTGAAAATACCACGGCTTGGGTCAGGCGTGACTTTGTCCTTTGGGAAGCCCCCTTGCTTTTCAACACCTTAGAAAGGTCTTGTGCCACAGATTTGCCCAGTGCAGTGGATCACTTGCGTTCTTGACTACTGCTTCAATGGGCAGTGATTGTGGATCCGAGCAAGGCGAAATCCTCGAGAGCTTGTCTCTTCCTTGTCATCATGATATCACCTACTGGTTCCATTGTGAGGATCTCTTTGCATTGAGTAATCATACTGGAGGCTGCATTCCTTGATCATCCTCTGCAAGTACCTTCAGCAAGCAAGATGTGTCGTCTGCACAAGCCTTCCTCCGACCCGGAGGTCACAGCCTTCTTAGAAGCCAGCCTCTAGATTGAATGAGGTAAGAGAACACAGCCCTGCCGCACACCTTTCCTGACTGAGCCGTGCCGGGTGCCTTTTTGTTCCTACAACTGCCTCTTGATGCGTGACAGATTCATTGTGAGCACAGTGTAGTGTTCTGCTGTTCCCACTCTTCTCCAGGCTCTCTGTAGTCCATTCGGATCCACACGGTCCTGTGCCTCAGCCTAATCCATAAAACACAAGTTGACACTGTTCTGGTAGTCTCCGCTAACATTCAGCTGACATCTGCAATGGTAATCATCGTTTCACATTCCCTTCTAATCAGGCCTGAATCTCTGGCACATCCCTGTTGTTAGATGAACCTCAGCAAAATTTTACTTGCACGTCATTTTAATGATATGGTTCAATAACTTAATGATATTCTATACTTTGTGTTCCATTTCTTTGGAATGGGTAATTTCTGGTCGAGATCAGTGAGTACTTCCAGTGATTCCTCAGCTTGCTTTGAAACATTTTATTTGGTATTCCTTCCATTCCAGGAGTCTTGTTTTTGGCTAATATTTACAGTTTCTCTTGAACGCCCAGTACTGTTGGTTCATATGCTACTTCTTGAAATGGTGGAATGTTGACTAGTTGTTCTTGGTACACTGACTCTGCATTGTTTGCATCTCCTCTTTGGGGGGGCATCACTGCCCTCTGGTGGTGGGAGTAGGAGGCCCAGCCTTTGCTCCCGTGGAGCCGCTGCTGGAATTGAACCTCCATCCCAGTGGGCCGCAGTCCCGCGCACAACCACTACACCACTGGGGCTCCGCCCTTTTTCCATCTCCTTTTGATGCTTATTGCTCATTCGATGTTTTGCCCATAGAACCTTTCGATACTGCAACTCAAGACTTGAATTTTTTCTCGCGTTCTTTTAGTTTATCATATCCTGGGTATGTTTTTCCTTTTTGGTTTTCTAGCTCTCGGTTTTTGCCCATTTCAGTTTAATTTTACCGTCTTCTGAAGCTTCCCTTTGACATATTCTGCTGGGTTATTAGTCGCTTGCATTTTGTTTTCTGTAAATTGTTTGGTTTTGGTTTTGCCCCATTTTTCTTTTGGGGTGTTGACCTTTCCTAGTTGAAAAGAAAATGCAAATATATATTTCAAAAATTTCAGTTTGTAGTTTATCCTTGAATGAACGTTGCTTGTGGCCTATTTTTCTAAATAGTAGCTCTGTGTTTGATTTGATCTTTCAATCTGAGCGGCCTTCATTTCTTCACTTGAGATGTTTGACTAGGTCATACATTTGGGGACTTAAATATCAAGACAATATGAACAGTGAACATTGAAGCAACTTGCTTCCATCCATTTTTGTCTTATTTCATTCTCCCTCCACAAGTGACTGTATTTTGGTTGCACGTTGTTGCTGTTTTTTTTTATTGCATACCTTCTCAGTATTTTGCATTGCATACACAAGCCTCTATGAACATCTTCTCTCTTCCCCTCGCAAAATAGCCTCCTGTTTTATACTTTAATTTTTCTGCTTCATACATTCAAAAGCAGCTTGTTTCAGTCTAGAGGGAACATCTGTCTTCTTCACGCCTGCATAATAAATAGATCACTGAGTGCAAATACTGTCATTTATTTACACAGTTTCTTATTGAAAAACAGTTGGGTGGCCTCTGACCTCTTGTTGTTACAAATAATGTTGTAGTGAAAATCTTGAACACGGGGCGTTTTGTGTGTGTTCCAAAAAACAGTGGCTTATGAAAGGGAAGCGGGTCAAAGTAAATAGAAACGAGACACTTCCATGTTGTAGACTCACCAGCAGAATGAGATGACTGCCCGTGCTAGTCTTTCCAACAGAGAAGGGATGTGGATCCTCTGCCTCTGCCAACCAAGTACATTTGAAATTGTTGGATAACGAAGGAATGCTGTTTAATTTGCATTTCCCTTATTGTGACAGAGAGTGATTATTTCCCCCCTCTACTATGTACCTGTCCCTTGATTTTTTTTTTTTAAGATTTTTTTGTTGTTGTTTTTGTGGGCATCACTGCCCTGGTGAGAGGAGGAGATCCAGCCTTGCTCCTGGAGAGCTGCTGCTGGATATGAACTGCCAACCCTGTGGGCCGCAGTCCTGCACATGACCACTACACCACTGGGGCTCAGCCCGTACCTGTCCCTTGTTGAGAACTCCCAGTGTAGCTATTGGTTGCCGACAGGAAGATCAGCCATTCACACCCACCGCTGACTCAGCAGGAGAAAAGACCTGGTGGTCTGCTTATGTAAAGATTCTAATCCAGAAAACAGAATCGCCAGAATGAGAACACTCTTGCACTGCCAAGAACGTGAGCAATGCCATGGACCCATTTATGCAGAACATTATGCGGTACACAGTGGGAGCTGCCGTGTAATCCTTCGGGGAGAACACAATTAGATATTGTTCAAAGGCTGATGAAGGCCCAGGAACCCTGTAGCCCTCGACTGTCTGCCCGAGGGTCTCTACGAGTGGGGACAGGTACAACAGCACCCAGCCACCACCTGCATCTTGTAGTGCTTCCATCTTTTTAGTATCAGGGCTTTTATTACGTATTTCTACATTTACAGCTTGGCCATCCTGGAGTGTCCATCCTCATTGGGATGGTGTATGCCTCTAAGTACACCTTTTCCCCAGACCTCTTCCCATAAAGACCATTTCTACCTCACTGATTGAGGTACAGTGAGCAACTCATAATTAGGACATTGGCCCTTTGTGTTTAGCTCTGATCTGTGCCAGTAGGTATGTCTTATAGTTTATAACTTCATGTTTGTCCATCTTGTCCTTTTGAATTTCACGTAACAATCAGGAGAATTCCTTCTAGTGCACAACAGTGTTTTCCCAAATGGACAATGTCACCCTTTGGGGGACGCTGGAACAGTCTAGGAAAACTGCAAAACAGATACGAATACTTTATCCTGAATATGGGATATGGGACAAAGGTTTGAAATTTCTATGGGGACACCGGGTCATTTTATTTTTTCTGAAAAGAAGGGCAGCAGGCCAATTAAGTTTGGGAACCTATATGCAATGTAATCTATAATATTCCATTTTTATGTTACCTTTACTCTATATGATGCAGTCTATGTGCAGTACTACTATACAATATAACACTGTATTTTCTGCAGTCCTTCCATGTTTACGTTATATTCTGTACATAACTCTACATGATGCATGTCCAACACTACTCAATACAGTGTTTACATTCAGCTCCTCATAACTGCATTCCAGGTATCATGTTTATGTCACATCCCATTGTCTACATTAAAAAAAATTCTCCTGCGGCCACTGGGATGGAGGTTCAATTCCAGCAGTGGGGCTAGGCCTCCTACTCCCACCGCCGGAGAGCAGTGATGCCCCCCCCAAAAAAAATTCTCAAGTTCATTTTCATTTGCAGGATTATTTCCTCCTTAAGGGCTCTGTGTTTTCTAGTTCTTCCTTACCCGGAGCTTGTTTCGCTAGTCCCATGAGAACTGTTGCTGTTTCTGGGATAAAAAGTCGCTTCTCTGTCTTTGCCCAGACCTCAGGTGGCTTTGTCTTGGGTCTCCCTTCAGTGTAACAGATTGGCACTGTGATAGCTGTACCAACATATTCATGAAGAGCAACTCTGGGCAAAGGCAGACTGAAAGGGCATTTCTGATAACCAGCTGCACGTTTTCCTACTGCTCCGTTCCAGCAGCTACAGGCACTTCTTGGGCAGAATGAGGCAGAAAGGAGCTTTGCCTTGTGGCGTCTAGGGCAGAAGACTGCGATTAATAAAATGAGTTAATGAACTTGAGCTCTTTGGTTTTGCCAGAGGGAAGCTCTGCAGGTGCCGCCGGAGCACCCCCCTGACTGAGCTGGTCGGCACACAAACCCTCCATAGCGGGGATCCGATTCCGAGGGAGGGGGACGCTGCTGGGGGGATGGGAAAGCAAGATGCATCAGACATTCTTTTTAGCCTCTCTGCCCTGCAGGGACACTGTACACGCACCTGGGGTGTTGAGATTTGGCAAAGTGAGCCACAGTTGTGATTTTTTGAATTCCAACCCACTGGCCTCATATTTCTTCTGCCTTGTTTCCGATTGTCAGCACTGGCCCTCCTCCAGTTTGATTTTACCACTAATTGTGTTGCACGTTACCGTACCGAAATGAATCAAATCAAAATGCTTTTCCTGGAGCATTAGATAAAGCAGGCGAAGGTTCTGAGTAATGAGCAGATGCTGCTAATGCAGGGACAGTGCGGACCTTGCCAGGACTCCATCTGCTCCATGCTTGCCTGCCTTTGGCCTCGAGCCACAGCATTAGGAATGGCAGTGTGCACGGAACCCGCTCCCCGGCCACAGAGTTTGTCTTGAAAACTCACTCTTTGGTGAAAAATAAGATTGCACACTTCCTGGGCGAACAGAAGTTCTTACTTGTCCCAGAAGCAGAGAGAGGCAGTAAAGACCTTGTGCCGAGTACCCTGTGGAAACCGGGATGGGGCCCCCAGTTCCCCTCTGCCATCGAGCAGAGGCAGCACAGCGTATCCACGTGTGCAGCCTTCCTGGTGCAATTGTCTGAGCAGACACACGCTCCATTGTCAGGACAGAGCCTGCCCCGGGCTGAAGTGACTCCGATTTCTCATCTACTGACGTATTAACAATGGATGGGAGTGGGCCTCTCCAAGCTTCATTTTCGTAGTAAACAACAAGGGCCAGCTTGGATTAGCTGGTTCTGGAGACTAAGTACTTCCAAAGCTTTCGGTATGCTTTTATGTGTAATAAGCAATCAACCCTTCAATAGTTAGGCTTGTTTGTTGATGATGGCATGTAACATTTGAATGCACCAGGCAAATATATGACCCCCGAATAGATTATTCACCTGCTAAAGCACTGTTTGGGAGATGGCAAGGATGATTGGGGATTTATTTTGTGAAAATGTCTTTTTATAAGGCATTTTGTTTCTGTTCATCTTCCTCTTCACCAAAGTTCTTCCCTGATAACTTTGCCTAGCCTGCTAGATCTAGGAGTCTTCTTATGCAGACATGCAGCAAAAAGAAAACAAAAATCCCAAGCACCAAAAACAAAACAAACAAAAAAACAATCATCTGACTGGGGCTAGTGAGGTGGGAAGGAAAGAAAATACTCTTGAGTGACAGTTTGAAATTTCCAGGAACATTAAAAAAAAAAAATTCAAGGTATTGTCCCTTTAAAAGAAAGGATTTAGAAATCTAAACCATTTTCTGTGGGATGTGTAGAGTTAAGAGATCATCAGAGAGGAGTTTATTTCAGGATAGACATTCCAACAGGAGGTGATTCTTTGATGGTTAGGAGTACCGAAGTTCTCAAGGCAGTGAACTTTTAAGCCAGGGGGACCCCTGACGAGACCTCAGGTGTTAGATTCTGCTTCAAGGACAAGCCCAGGAGCCTCACTCGCCTAGTGGGCTAAGCATGGGACTGCTCATGGGCAGGCCAGCTGTCAGAAACCACCAGGCACTTTTGACTCCCACGAAGACATATAGCCTTGGCGACCCGGCAGGGCAGTTCCGTTCTGCTGTGGGGTCTCTGTGGCGGTGAGCGAGCCGTGGACAAGGTGCGGAGACTGTGTTTATGTGATGGAAGAAGTTGCTAAAGAAAAATCCTTTCAAGGGTTCTCTTTTTTTTAGTCATCAGTGAGGGAAGTTTGAGTTGTATTTCTACTTGCAGGTATGCCTGTGGACTGACTGTGAGTAGAACTGAATAGCTGGGGCAGCCTCCGGAGTGACAGCGATGAAATTTCTAGGAACATTTAAAAAACAAAGACCTCTCACTCATCAGCATAGTTAGGTTTCAAAGATCACGTCATGGTGTGAAAATTGACACGGCAAAAATGGAAACGTTTTATTTCAGGTCATTTGTCTAATTTTTAAATTTAAAAAAATCATGAAATACTAGCTAAGATTTTCCTTTGTTTCACATATTTTGGGCATGTTATCAGTAGAGAGACCCCCTCCCCCCAAAAAACAAAACTCACCACCCCGGAGTTGATGTGGACTCGTTAGGCCCCTGTCAGACAGAGCCACACGACCTCTGTGGGTTCGTTGTCGTCCAACCTCATCGTCCTCCGGAGCAGCAGCTGGGTGTCTGCAATGCCGGCCTTGGGGTTTGCTGCACACTGGGCTTCTGTCAGGAGAGAGCAGCCTGGACGTGGACAGCAGGCTCCTCTGAGGACTCCGTTACAAGAGAGACAGTGATGAGTGCGCCTCCCAAAGAAATGGCAAGGATGATGAATGCACAAGCTGTCAAGGAAATGTACTTTTAAATGTTTTGTAGAAAAATGTTGCAAGTTTTCTTCATTTTGGTATGTCAGGTAAGCTGTACACATTGCATGAGTATTAGAACTGTGTAAACTTATTAAAAGCCTTGGTGTCATGCTATTAATGACCATAGTGATTTTAAATCTCACTTTAGTGTTACTTTAGAACATATATTGAAGTACTAGACCATCATATATTACTCATAAATGTAGCTAATAATTTTTGCCTAAAATGGGATTATCCAGAATCCAAATATCAATGATATTTTGTGAAGTGATGTTGGATTAGAAGACTTTGAAAACTGTACTTTGGCCTCCTAAATGGATCATACCAAACACTTTTTTAAAAAAAGAAAGAAGATGATCCTCGGTGAGATGGATTGAGACGGGATTCAAACAAAACAATTGTCGAGATGACCTGGGCCACTGTTTCTTTCTGCCCTGCACTGGGTCGCTCTGAGTCAGAACTGACACCACCGTGATGCACCTCCTCCCTGAGGGGAAGGCTGCTTACCGATCATACCTCTGCAGAGAAGGTGGCCCGGGGAGACAAAGCACATGGCACCATCCTGAAGCCTGCCCCATGATGCACCTACGTGTCTGAGCTTAGCTTCTAATGCCACGTTTTTCATGCTGTGGGTCCACAGCTGGATTTTGTGGGGGTCTGCAAGTTCCCAAATTTAAGAAACACCAGAGAGAAAAATTCTTGTGTCCGTAGCCATAGTTTAGCAGATGATCAGTTTCTGGTATAATCAGACATTTTGAAACTGGCTAGTGTAAATAATTTGACACACTATCATTCAGGGAAAAAAATTGACACATCCAATATATGATACAGGACTTGGTGTTAAAAACTTGGTTTCCTGGGGCAATTTTATTGAGAGAACCAGTTGTTAATGGTACACGCTATGCTTCACAAATTCAGAGTGGTGGTTCTGTCTTACGGTAGGGTAAAAAACTCTTAAGAAGTAGTAAATAGCACCTATTGCAGCGTTAGATTGTTAAACTAGAGAAATGAATTGTGTAGTAAGTTGTGAAATGTACCAAATGAAACGGAGCATGAATTTGTCTTTTGGGAGGAAGATCAATTGAATTTTAAGTGTTTATTAATAATTTCAGTGTATGCTTCTTAGGTGCGCAAAGTGCCATCAATCGTGTCTGACTCACGGTGACCCTGTGCACGACATAGGGTTGTGCAGAACAAAACACTGCCCAGGGCTGGGCCAGCCTCATGAGTGTCATGTTTGAGCCACTGTGTCTCACTCCATCTTGTCCAATCTTCCTCTTTCCCATGGCCTTTCTCTTTTACCAAAGAAAAGGCCCTTTTCCAGGGACTAGTCTCTCCTGGTGACCCAGCAAAAGTACTTAAAATGGAATCTTAGCATCATGGCTCCCTACCAAGGAGCTTTCTAGCTGTACTTCTTCCATGACAGATTTGTCTTTCTTTTGGAAAGATTGATACTTTCAATCTTCTTGGCTAGCACTGTAGTTCAACAGTGTCAATTCTTCTTCCATCTTGCTTATTCAACATCCAACTTTCACAGGTATATGAAGTCCTTGAAAACACTATGGCCTGGGTCAGGCACCCCTTCATCCTCAAAGTGACACCCCTGCACTTCAGTACTTTAAGGAGGTCTTGTGCAGCAGGTTTGCCCAATGCACTGTGTGTTTGAACTGCTGCATTGATTGTGGAGCCGACAAAGATAAAACCCTTGACCACTTCAATCTCTTCTCCATTTAACACGATGTCACTCACTGGTTGTGATGCTCTTGGGTTTCTTTACATTGGGCTGTAATCTATCCTGAAGGCTGCAATCCTTGATCTTCATCAGCAAATGCCAAGACCTCCTGGATTTCAGCAAGCAAGGTTTATCATCTGCAAATGAGGAAAGACACTTTTATCCAGTCCTGATGCTGTATTCTTCTTCGAGTAGTCTAACTTCTCTGATGATTCCCTCAACATACAGATTAACTAAATATGATAAAGGGATAGTACTGTAAAGAATGTCTTTCTTGATACTAAACCATGTGTCGTACCCTGGTTCTGTTCAAACGACTGCCTCTTCATCCCTGTACTGGTTGCACGTGAACACAATAAAGTGTTCTGGAATTCCCATCTGAGTGCTCTCCGTAACTGATTTGATCCACAGTCAAGTGTCTTTGAATAGTCGATAAAACACAAGTGAACATTTTCCTGGTGTTCATGGCTTTGAAGACAAGTTCTCTCTGATGTCAGCAATGATAGCCCTTGTTCTACATCCTCTTCGAATCCTCTTGAATTTCTGTCAGCTCTCTGTCAGTGTGCTGCTATAACCATTGTTGGATGATCTTCAGCAAAATTTTATTTGCATATAATATTAATGATATTTATAATTTTAGCATCTATTGGGTCACCTTGCTTTGGAATGGGTACAAATTTGTATCTCTTTCAGTAGAGTGGCCAGACAGCTGTTTTCCAGATTTTTTTGGCATAGACAAGTTGACTTCTCCCTGGACTTTCTCAGTTTGTGGAAACATTTCAATTGGCATTTCCGTCCCTTCCTATCATATTGTTTCTGTGCTAATGCCCTCATTGCACTTTGAACTTCTCCTTCAGTACCATCGGTTCTTGATGGTGTGTTTCCTCCTGAAATGACTGGCTGTCGACTAGTTGTTTGGGGCATGTGACTCTCTGTATCGCCCCTGCTTCTGTTGATGCTTTCAGCATCATTCGATATTTGCCCTTAGAATCTTCCAATGGAACAACTCGCGTCTTGAGATTTTTCTTGAGTCCTTTCATCCTGATATATGCTGAGTGTGCCTTTTTTGGTTTTGGTGTATTATAAGGTCTTTTCACATTCACAGAGAGCTTTCCTTCTCTGACAGGTTTCCTCTGTGGAAGAACTAATAGAATTAGAAAATCACTATTTGACAGGCATTCTGATAATTGATTCAAGCAAAATCCAAATGAACTCATGGGGAAGTTAATGGGTGACAGTGAGATTAGATTTTACATAGTCTCAACGAATCTCCTCTCAGCGCACACAGAGACCAAACGCGCGTGCGCACACACACACACACACATACACATGCACACCCCCTACTTAGTAATTACAAGAGTAGAAAAATAAACTTGCAGATGTCATGTTGATTAAAATGATGGGGTAACATCATCAGTAACTGCCTCTGTTCACATCCTGTGTCACACAGTAGGTGTAGGGGAAAAATGGCTTCACTGTGCTGACCATCGGGGAAAAGGTAGAAGAAACTGGAAGACTGCAAAAGAATGGATGCAGTTGAATTATGATGCGGGCAAAGAATATTGGGGTGCCGGGGACTGCCTGAAAAACAATTCTGTCTTAGAAGAAGTACAGCCTTAGAAGCAAGCTTGGTGAGACTTCCTGTCACATACTGAGAGCCTGTGATTGGGAGACACTCGTCCCTGGAAAAGGACATCATGGTTAGCAGCGGTTGAGCCACAAAGAAGAGCCTTGATAAGATGGAAGGAGATAGTGGCTGCATCCTTGGGTTTGTCCACACTTAGGAGGAGGCCACAGGAGCGGCCAGCGTTGCATCCTGCTGTGTGAGGCTGTGAGGCATCGCTACCGACTCTAGGGCACCTGTCACTGTGAGGTGCCAGCAAGTAGCTCCGCCTGCTAGCCACCCTCAGCACCATGAAGTGTCGCTCACCCACATGGCCCTGGCCAGCCTGCCCCATGCTTAGTTGGGGTGCCCATTGCTGCAGCCGGGGTGTCAGTCCATCATGGGTTGGGCCTTCTCTTTTCTGTTGCCTCTCCGCTTTCTCAAGGATGGTGTCCTTCTCCAGGGACTGGTTTCTCCAAACAACGGGTCCAGATTCTGTAAGACAAAGTCTCGCTGTCGCTGCCTCCACGGAGCAGTCTGGCCATATTTCTCCCAGTGCAGAGGTGTCTGTCCAAAATCAAATGTGTTGATTCTGCTCCAGTCTTCCTGAGTCACCGTCCAGCCGTCACATGCACATGAAGTCATGGAGACTGCCACGGCTGGAGTCAGGTACATCTTAGTCCTCAAAGCAACACCCCTGCTTTTCAGCCCACTGCAGAGGTCTCGGGCGGCAGAGGGGCCTCATGGCAACACCCAACAGCAGCAGAGATTAACTGACAAGTCTAGCCATCGACTGTTCCTCTATGGGCTCCGTGGCACAGTAGATCCAGCAAACACTAAAACCCAGGAAAC
The DNA here is from genome assembly GCA_004026705.1 of Nesogale talazaci. Lineage (NCBI taxonomy): Eukaryota > Metazoa > Chordata > Mammalia > Afrosoricida > Tenrecidae > Nesogale > Nesogale talazaci. Next base: position 8,664 of record PVJH01023222.1, on the reverse strand, counting down.
CGTTGATCCACTAAAACAAGTGGACATGTGTACCCTTTCATGCAGTTCCTCATAGGGTGGCGACCCCCAACCATAACATTATATTCGTTGCTACTTCATCACTGTAATATTGCCACTGTTGCGAATTGGGCGACCTCTGTGATAGGTTTATTTGACTCCCAAATGAGTTGCGACCCATGGGTTGAGAACCGCTGCTCTAGGTGAAAACGAACAATACTTCTGTGAGCTTGAGCTGGGCAACAGGAAAGATTGGTAAGTTGGATTTCATCCCAGTTAAAAACCTCTGTTGGAAGCACATCAGCCTGTGTGAGCGTGAAGTGTCGACAGGATCAGGCTTCAGAAGACCCAAAGCAAATAATCATATGGATGCAAATGAGGCAGGCCAGAGTGGAGACCCAAAGCCCATCTGTAGACAGTTGTACTTCCCCTCACAGAAGGGTCACAAGGAAAGAACAAGACAGCCAGGGCAGCAGGATAACAGCGACGATACATACAACTTTCCTCTGGTTTTTTAATGCTTCTTCCCCACCACTATCATGGCTCCAGTTCTATCTTACAGTTCCGGCTTGACCAGAGAATGTACACTGGTACAGATAAAGAACTCTCAACCCATGGAATCCAGGACAGATAGCCCTCTCGGGAACAACAATGGGAATAGTGATACCATAAGGATAGGGAGAAGAATGGGGGATCTGGCTGCCATGATGGACGTGTAAACTGTCCCATCCAGGGTGACGGACAACAGAAACATGGGTGAAGGGAGACCGTGATGCTCTAAGATAAGAAGATGATAATTTGTAATATCTTAAGAGTTCGTGATGGTGGGAGGGTGGGGGGAAATGACCTGGTACCAAGAACTCAAGTAGAAAGAAAATGTTTTTAAAAGGATGACAGCAACATACGTACTAATGTGCTTGGCACAATGGATGTATGGATTGTTATAAGAGCCCTCAATAAAATGATTTAGCAAAGATAAGAGACAGAAAGTAGCCATGGGGGTGGGGGGGAAGGAAGGACACCTCTGCTTATCAAAACACACTGAAGAAAACGAAAAGGCATCCCATAAATAAGTAGAAAAGACTTGTAAAATATGTACTTGCTGCAGCATGTGCATCTAGAATACAGAGCTCTTGTACCTCAGACATAACATACGAGCTGCTCTGAAGAAGAAAAGGGAAGCTTCCTGCCCTTGTAAAGAGCTAGTGTCAGAACCACAGAGCGTCAGTTCTCCTCGGCCCTGGACGCTTGCTAGCAGTTGGAATAGACTTAGGGAGTTTGCATTTTTTTTGTTTGCTTTTGCGTCCTGATGGCACTATTGGGTAAGCACTGTACTGCTAACGGAGAGGTTGTAGGTTCAAACCCACCAGCCTGCTCCACAGTAAGAAGATGAGGCTGTTTGTTCTTGTAAAGATTTACAGCCTCTGACTATGAATTGGAATTGACTTGAAGACAATGAGTTGGTTGTTATCAAATATTAGCTTTATTAAAAGTATTTATTCCTTTCATTTATTTTGAGGCTGGTGATGTTCTCTTTCAGCATTTACATTTCTCATGGCTTATTTACTTGGGGTCTCACATTCCGCGTGACCCCTCCAGGTGCCCCTATCTGAAATGTTACCTTTGACCCCAGCAGTGTACTTAAATAAAGGGTGGCAGGGATGGCATGTACTCTGGCAACTCCGTGCAGCCCAACATCGTCCCTCACGTGCAGTGGACACTAGAGGTGCATCGAGGGGGCACTTTGTGAGACCAAGGGGGCAGACAGATAAGGTGCCACAACTCCGAGTGTGGAAGGGGGCTGATGGGGATATGAAGGAGGTAAGGCTCGCTGCTGATGTGGCACAGCTGCTGCCAATGTCTCTTGATCTTGAAGAGGGGGCAACACAAATTTCAGCTTGCGGTATGCACTCTTTTTGCAAGATATGCTCCGGCTTTCCTTCTCTTTCCATCTTTCAGAGCCTTGTTCAAATCACATGGTGTCCATGAAGCCTTCCATAACTATCCTAGCCCTATCTAGTCTCTCAGTCTTTGCATTCTTGCTGTAGTTAAACGAAGTCCTTGGGACAAAATTTCTTTCTACTTCTTGTGTGCTATATTTTATTATCCTTTCACCTAGCGTAGAGGAAAAGGGAGATGTCTATGCTTTTGCAACCCTGCCTTTACTCTTAGCACTAGAGAAAACACTGCTATTTGCCAGATTCTGGTGGCTCCTTGAAGAGCACTAGTGGTGCTGTGGGCTACAAAGCCTCAGTTCAAACCCATGAACTGTTTCAGATGAGGGCATCTGTACCTGTACAGATGCATGGTCTAGGAAAGCCCGGGGAGCAGGCCGCCCCGTCCTAGGGTTGCTGTGCATTAGAATCTGCGGCAGTGGGTAGTGAGTTTGGGTTTGGTGGTGCTGTGAGTTAGGCTAATTGCAAGATTGGCAGTTCAAATCCATCAGCCCCTCCACTGAAGAAAGGTGAGGCCTGGTTGCTCTTGTAAAGGCTGACAGGTTGGAAACCCTATACGCGGTTATGGTGCATCAGGATCGACTCCTGACAGTGGTTTCTTTGTTTCCTATGCCTCACACCCCACACCAGGTACTTAACTAAGTACATTTGCTTGATTCATCCTCATAAGTTGGTGAGGTAAATATCATCACCCTGGTTGAGGAAATAGGTTCAGAGAAGCAATTTTCAAAGACCAACCTAAGAGCGACACTGCAGCTAGATACAAATGAGGTCGATTTAGTTTCCTAGTTTCCATGGTTTCTACCACATAAAAGGCTCTCCATTTCAAACCCACAGCTTCTTATGTACTCACTGATTGATTTTCTCAGAGCAAAGCATCTGCCGATATCAGAGGGACCAAGTCTTGGGCTGCTTTAAGGAGCCTTGGTGACACTGCAGGCTTGGCGGCCAGCTGCGAGAGTCCAAAGGTGGGCAGTCTACACTCACCAGCTGTGACTCTTCAGAGTCTACCTCTCTAAAGATTTACAACCCTTAAGAACTATATCGGGTCACAATGAGTCTGACATCCCCCCTTCCCCCCATGGCATATGGTTATGAGTTGGACTTTGATTTGAAAGGTCTGCAGTTCGAAACCACCAGCTGTGCCACAGGCGAAAGATGGGCTTTCGACTCTATAAAGTTAGAGTCTCAGAAGCCCACAGGGGCATTCTGCACTGTTCTTTCGGGTTCCGGTGAGAGAAATGAGTTGGAATCAACTTGGCGGCAGTGGGTACACTTTTGTTTGACCCCAGGTATAGTTGTCTTTCATTAACATAGGAGCCATTTGCTCTTGTGAGATGGTGACTGCATTTATTATCCAAAAGTACTGCTACGAAACCCCTTAAAGCTGTCTTATTCAGCAAAAATAGTCTTCATCTTGACATTTCCTCCGTCTAGGTCTGTGTCCATGGGAAGACTGTACAGCATCCTCTTTTCTCTACAGCACAATCCTTGCCATCCTCAAAGAATGAGCAGGTGTGCTGTCGTGATGCGGGAAAAAATGCCTTGGCACAACTTTCCTGGCCTTTCTCCACTCTTACACGTTTTCAGTTTTCTTAAAACTTGTTCATGATAAGCCCCTGAACTCTTCCTGTGTCCTTCAAGAAAACCTATCGAGAAGATATGACCCCTTTGAATCTCAGAGAATTTGTCCCCATGAAAGGTGGTCCTCCGGCCTTCCGAGCCGACCCCCTCTGCCTTGACTGTGACTGGCCTGCCTTCAGAACCCTGCTTGATAAGGAACTCTGCACAAGGACATGGCTCAGTCAACTTGTCTGGAGCCATCGACTGATAGTAGAAATACACTTAAACAGGTTTGTTTACAATGAAGGTGTGCATGAATGAACTGGAACCCTAATAGCTATACTTTTCCACCTACGCTTGTATTTTTTAGGCTGGTAGTTCTGTGCAAGGTAATGTTAAACAAGAAATTCATTGATTCTTTAGATGTTTGAAAGTTCAGTTCTGGAAGTATCTTAATGCCTCTGTATCCTGTTAAAGCCCAGGACCTCATCGAGGTGGTGTGGACAGAGATTTGTTGGTTGAAGTCATCCGGCCAGGAAACCAGGCCTGAAAGGACAGTGACCCAGGTGGGCTTGTGGCTGGTCCATCTTCTCTTGAAGGTGAAGCCTGATCTTTGAGGAAAGGGACCCAAGATCTGTGGTTTGTAACTGTCAAGCAATTTTTTTTTTTTTTAGTTTCCAGTGAATATACAAGTTGTGTTTATTGTATAGTCTACCAGAGGTACAATAACATTGGGATAAGTTTAAAATAGCCTGAGAATGACCAAAAATGTGACAGACACAAAGTGAGCACATGCTGTTGGAAAAAAATGGTGCCAAATAGGCTTGCCTGACTCCAGGGTGCCACAGCCTTTCAGTTTGTAAAAGTCCCAGTCCCAGCCACGTGCCATAAAGGGAGGTGCACCAGCCTCGTTTCTCTCACATTTGCCACGTTAGGTGGCTGTTGGTCAGACGGCAGGAGGAAGCCGGTGCGAATGAGTGGCAGGGTGCACAATGATGTCTCTCTTACTTTCTCAACCTGCTTGGCATTCCCCTTTAGAGAAGAGCTGGTCTAAATGTCTCCTCTCCTTGTCTCCGTCAATCTGCCTGTCTTCTGGCTTTGCAAACACACAATTCTAGTCCGTCCCATTGTCAGAGTCTTACAGTATTGTGTCAGCCTCCTTTTCAATGAGCGGTCTCTCTTTTTCGATTCTTCCTATTTTTGACGTGCCCTTTCCTTTCTGCTTGGAACTTGAGAGCTGTTAAATATATCCAACTTTGCGTCTGTCCTCGCTTGAGTTCCTTTCTGCGTGGGCGACCTCATTTCTGGTCCCTGCTCGGCCCGCACCGTATTGGGTCCCCGCCACGCTCGCGTTCTCCGACTTGTCAATCTCAAGGGCAGCGCCCCGAATGTGTCCTCTTCCTTTTCCCACCTGAGACAACAGATGGCGTCTGCTGCCAGGCTGTGTTCACCTGGGCCGGTGGGGGGCCCTGCAGGAGAGCTGCAGCATCCGGCTGAAGAAGCATGTGCAGTCACCTCCCCGTCCTATTCCAGACCTGCTGGTGGAGTCCACATGTGTCTCTCCCGATTTGCATTCAGTGTACCTTCTACTCCGGGCACCTCTTCTCAGAAAGCAAGACTTCTTTCTGTGCGGCCTCAAGCTCTGCCCACCCCCTTCCGCCCTCCAGCCCACCCACCGGTGGTGTGCGGGTTGACGAAGTGGAGAGGCGCACTCTGAGTGAGGGCCGTGGAATGGTCGTCTCCCTCTGGTTTTGGAAGGAGGGTTTGTCCCCTGCTTGCAGACTTTGTTTTGACTCCTGCCTGGTTTCTGGTGGGCACGTGTGCATGTGCCTGGTGGAAATGGAGGCTGCCAGCTGTCTTTATAAATAGCCTGCTTCATTCAGCGCCTCTGAATGCAGTTAATTGATCTTGTCTATTAAACTATGAGGACACTGAGACTAAGCCTCAGGTGTGTATTGTGCGAACACAGAGGCCCAGGGCTCCTGGCAAAAATAAGTTCTAATCCAGGAAGTGCTAAAGACCATAAGTGGAAACCTAGTTCGACTTTTGAAGCGGGAGGGTGGCCTCTGGCTTCTAAATAGTGAACCTATTCCGAATGTCACGGTGCCTGCGCAACCTCATAGGGGAGGGGTGATACCAATGGCACTTTTTTCCAAAACCAGTTCAGCAGTTATTTACCTTTCAAGCAATTAACATAATTACCATTATGCTAAAAAGTAATTTTGGGAAGTTCTGCCCTGAGCTCTTATGACTCCACCGGGACAGTTTTAGTTGGGACTTATCTTTTTGATGGAAGCCTAATTGCAATTTTGGCTTTGTGCACACAAACAGAAGCAGCTAATTGTTTAGGCAAATAGCAGATTAATTTAAATATGCATCCCTAATAAAACAAAAATGGTATCCATTATGGTCCTTGTTCCCATGACGAGGAATATAAATATTCCGTGCAAGTACCATTAGGCGGAGGTCTTAAGGATTGTCGACATTATATCACAGTGGTAGCACTTTCCAGATACCGAGTAATCTTTACAAAAGCGAACATAAATCAGTTTAAACTCATTTAGACCCCATTTCCACTCTGCGCAGTTTCATTACCACACTCTGGCTGGCCTCCGGTGGGCGGCGGGAGGGGCGTGCTACAAACTGGCATGGGTGCCCATCCACAGCTGCTTAGCAGGCCTGATGCCGCCTATCCACACTGGCCATCGTTTCTCATGTCATCGCTAACGGCTGCTCCCAGTCCAGGGCGAGCCTGGACTTCTTCAGCCCTGCTGCTGCTCCTCAAGGTGCAGGGTTCTGAGCCCAGTGAACAGGTGGGGACTGCCAAACTGGAGGCATGCGGTCAGCAAGCATCCAGCTTCTTTGCTGGCCGGCACATCCTTGCCTCATTTCTCACAGCTGAAGCCCAACCCCACTTCAGAATTCAGAGTCTTGGGTCAGCCACCGGAGGTGATGTCGGAGAGAAAGACAGCTTGTCTTTTTGTATTTTCCTGGGCTTTGGGGGGGGTGGTATCAAGATACCTGAGACACTCATGCCAGACAATCGCCAAGCATTTTACCTTGACCTCCTGGACAGATGAAGGTAGAAGTTACCCTTTGGAATGGCTGCCTCACCAGTGGCGGTACCAGTAGGTAAGCACTCAGCTAGACCAACGGCAGGCTTGCCAGTTACCTTTCACCTGGATGTGCCTCAGGAGCAAGGCTCTACCCTGGCAGTTTATTTCTGAAAGCTCACAGCCCATTGAAAGACAGGCCGCATGGTGAATACAGTTCTCCTCCAAAATAGACTGGGGTGGACTTGGTCCTTGCCAGTCCACTTGTTTTGCCTAGCTCATGCCTCTTCCTCCCCACCCAACCCCCCCTCCCCCCAACCTCCCAGCCCTTTGGCCACAGGGGATTGGATGGAGGGGATCCCTGGTCCTGGGGTAGCAGAGTCACTGCCTGGGTGGACTCGGGCTCAGGTGTTTGTCGGGGCTAGCACAGCTGTTTTTTCCCCCTGGTGTCGGGAGAGAAGGAAGCTAGTTTGTAGAGAAAGCATGGCCTTCATGGAGCTGAGCCGCAGAGAGGGGCACGGTGTGGTGGGTGCCCAGTAGACACCCACGCGCTTGCTCCTGAATGAATGCCTTCTCCCTTTGGGTTCTGATGCCTCCTCACTCCCCGCTCGGCTTCCTCCTCCCCTTGGGCGCCATGGAAATGGCCTGGTTGCTTTCCAGCCAGCTTCCCTTTTGTATCCATGCCAATGCGAGTGGGTTTCTGTTTCTTTCAACCAAATGTTCCTTTGCTCCAACGTAAGCCAAGTGCTCAGCCGCCCCTTAATTGATGATATTCAGCCACATTCGGGCGCTGAGCTCACTGCTAGAGGGATCGAGGCTAAGCGTGACCCAGCCCTGCTACTCTCCTTTCTCCCACCAGCCAGTGGAAGGAACCAGGTCATCTCCCTGCTGGGCCTACAACCTGATGGCGCTCAGCCTTTCAAGTGACTTTCTATCAGATTTACACACTCTGTCCCCTCCTGGGTGGTGAATTGATTTGACTGGGATAGGCTCCGACGACGACAGTTTCCTTAATGGCATGCAACGACTGTGGCCCCTGATGAGTTTAAAATGTCTGGACCAGTCAGCGGTTGTTTGCAGAGGTTCTTAAAATAATATGCTGACAACACTGAAAGTTCCGCTTATCCATTGTCCCGTTGTTCTGAGGCTCAGTGGGTGTGCATTGGGTGTGTTACTGCAGCGATGCCTTTTTGACTTTGGGTACTGGCTAGTGCGGGCTGTGATCCTCAGCTATGGCTAACTGAACACTTATATTTCGCACTTTCACTGCTCAGGTCCCCACACTTTTGAGCTTGCAAAGGTAACCCTGATCGAACGACTGTAATAAATAAGTTGACTGTGTATGAAACTAGGTCTCACATAAACGCAATCCCTGGTGTCTATTTCTGCCCAGATGTTTGGGGTCAGACATTACCCTATTGCATCATTTGCAGAGTGTACTTGCAAAGCTGGAGGATTTGATGATCCTGTTCGAGTTATATTAGAAGAGAAGTGATAGATGTAAATGACATATTTTAAAAAATTGCCTTGTGCAAAAATCGCAGTGGAGTTGGTATAGTATGTGGGAATAGACTGTGACCACGATATAGCACAAGGCTGGCAGGGAGGAATGGAGGTGTGGTTGCTGTGAGGTTCTTATGCTGTAGTGAAATGGCACGGTAGCACTTGAAGGTAGACTGCTAAGAATTTACTAGAATTCAAAAGCAGCCAACAAAAATAACATGACAGTTTTAATTAATAAGCCAACAAAGAAATTAGGATGGACTGAGCACATATTCAATTCAAATGCTCATTCTCAATGAAGGCAGTAAAGGAGGGGGGAAATGGGACAGAAAACAAATGGGACCAAATAAAGCAAATAACAAAATGATAGGTTCAGCCCAGCCTTATCGCTCCTTCTACTGAATGCAACTAGTCTAAACATCGAGTTAAAAGATGGCCAGACATCGGGCAGTGTAAGATATGATAAAACAATGATAATAAAGTATTGAGGGTTGATGGGAGGCGGGGGATGGGGTCAAGGATGGAGGGGAAAGGATGAGAAGCTGGTGTCAAGGAGGGCTCAGGTGGAAAAGCGGATGTTTGGAGAATGATGA
>PVJH01023221.1:0-35205 GCA_004026705.1 Nesogale talazaci | reverse complement strand
TCCCAGTGGGCCGCAGTCCCGCGCACAACCACTACGCCACCGGGGCTCAGCCCCTTCAGTTCTACCTCTTCTAAACAAAAACTTCATCATATTAATTACCTATGTGGAAGAATAAGACCCTTTACTCTTGTTGTTTTTTCTTTGTCTCAGTTTTTTAAGTGGATGGTTTAGGATTGTAAACGTAATTTTAATTACTGTATTTATGCAGGCATAAGCAGGGTTTGTCAGCACATTTTTAGTGTGGTTTTTGTGGTAAAATTAGGTGCCTGATAGTTGGATTGACTTATACGCGAATATATACGGTAAAACAGCTTTCAACCTGTACTTTAACCAGGTTTTAGTTTTGAGGTGGTGAATTATATATCAGATTTTGTCCATTCCTTGAGTTAACCTTAGCTGTAAGGCTGATTGAAAAGATTAGGATTAAATAAATCTGGAATCAGTTCTCATTTGCGACTTGATTCTATCTACTTCAGTGTTGACTATTCATAATTATTAGTACTCTTGTTTTCTATTTTCGTTGGATCTTGAGACTCAACTATGTAAAATGGCACATTCTATGAAATTGCTGGTAAGGTAGATGCTAAGCAATTTTTAGTTGTATTTGGTTTTTAATTGGGTTTTTGGTGAGCAAAACTCACAGCCATTTCATAGCTTCTAGGCACAATGATCTGTTTCATTGATTAGATTGTATACATTTTTTGATTCTATACATTTTGATAAACTTTTTCTGTTCTATACTAAGCCCATTTTAAATACTAATTTTCATGCACCCATTGCATGTTTTTCTCTTAAAAATTATTAAACTTGATACTTGACTCAACATAGGTGTTTCTTTTAAACTATACTGAATAATCAGTGTTTTCTGTTATGTAATTGGTGATTTTACTGTCCTATGGTTCTTTTTTTTCCCCCCCTGAAACTTTTGAGTCTTAGGGTCTAATTGTTTCTTGAATTAATCCCTCTGGAAGTAGAAATTGTTCAGGTTTTACATTGTTAATGGCATGTAATTTTCAGTTTTTATATTATCCAAATCAAAGAAAGATATTGCTGTGATACCTCGAAGGGAGTATTTGAGGGCTTAATGTGGTAGTTGGTCTTTCTGTAGCTAAAAACTTGGTGTGATAAACAGGAGTCTGACCTGGCCGTTGCCTTTTTTCATCTGCAGGTGTGTGTGGTTTCAGCGCAGCATGGCTGTGGTCATCCGTTTGCAAGGTCTCCCGATTGTGGCGGGGACCATGGACATTCGCCACTTCTTCTCTGGATTGACCATCCCTGATGGGGGCGTGCATATTGTAGGGGGTGAACTGGGTGAGGCTTTCATCGTTTTTGCCACTGATGAAGATGCAAGGCTTGGTATGATGCGCACAGGTGGTACAATTAAAGGGTCAAAAGTAACACTATTGTTGAGTAGTAAAACAGAAATGCAAAATATGATTGAACTGAGCCGTAGGCGTTTTGAAACTGCCAACTTAGATATGCCACCAGCAAATGCGGGTAGATCAGGACCACCACCCAGCTCAGGAATGAGTAGCAGGGTAAATTTGCCTACAACAGTGCCCAGCTTTAATAATCCTTCGCCTACTGTAGTTACTGCCGCCACTTCTGTTCATGAAAGCAACAAAAACATACAGACATTTTCCACAGCCAGCATAGGGACAGCCCCTCCAAATATGGGCGCTTCTTTTGGGAGCCCAACATTTAGCTCAACAGTTCCAAGTACAGCCTCGCCAATGAACACAGTCCCACCACCACCAATTCCTCCAATCCCAGCGATACCGTCTTTGCCACCGCTGCCATCTATTCCTCCAATACCAGTTCCTCCTCCAGTACCTACGTTGCCTCCTGTGCCTCCTGTGCCCCCCATCCCTCCAGTTCCCTCTGTGCCACCCATGACTACGCTGCCACCCATATCAAGCATGCCACCCCTGAACCCGCCACCTGTGGCTCCTCTGCCTGCTGGAATGAATGGTTCTGGAGGAGCACCTATGAATCTGAATAATAACCTGAACCCTATGTTTCTGGGTCCATTGAATCCTGTTAATCCTATCCAGATGAACTCTCAAAACAGTGTGAAGCCACTTAACATCAACCCTGATGATCTGTATGTCAGTGTGCATGGAATGCCCTTTTCTGCGATGGAAAACGATGTCAGAGATTTTTTCCACGGGCTCCGTGTTGATGCAGTACATTTGTTGAAAGATCATGTGGGACGAAATAATGGGAATGGATTGGTTAAGTTTCTTTCTCCTCAAGATACGTTTGAGGCTCTGAAAAGAAACAGAATGCTGATGATTCAACGCTATGTGGAAGTTAGCCCTGCCACAGAGAGACAGTGGGTAGCTGCTGGAGGCCATATCACTTTTAAGCAAAGTATGGGACCTTCTGGACAAACCCATCCCCCTCCTCAGACACTTCCCAGGTCAAAATCACCCAGTGGGCAGAAGAGATCAAGGTCAAGATCACCGCAGGAGGCTGGCTTTTGTGTTTACTTGAAAGGGCTGCCATTTGAAGCAGAAAACAAACATGTCATTGATTTTTTTAAAAAGCTAGATATTGTGGAAGATAGTATTTATATAGCCTATGGACCCAATGGGAAAGCAACTGGTGAAGGCTTTGTAGAATTCCGGAATGAGGCTGACTATAAGGCTGCTTTGTGTCGCCATAAACAATACATGGGCAATCGCTTTATTCAAGTTCATCCAATTACTAAGAAAGGTATGCTAGAAAAGATCGATATGATTAGAAAAAGACTGCAGAACTTCAGCTATGACCAGAGGGAGATGATGTTAAATCAGGAGGGGGATGTCAGCTCTGCCAAAATCTGTGCCCACATAACAAATATTCCATTCAGCATTACCAAGATGGATGTTCTTCAGTTCCTGGAGGGAATCCCAGTGGATGAAAATGCTGTACATGTTCTTGTTGATAACAATGGGCAAGGTCTAGGACAGGCTTTGGTTCAGTTTAAGAATGAAGATGATGCACGTAAGTCTGAACGCTTACACCGTAAAAAACTTAATGGGAGAGAAGCTTTTGTCCACGTAGTTACCCTAGAAGACATGAGAGAGATTGAAAAGAACCCCCCTGCCCAAGGAAAAAAGGGATTAAAGATGCCTGTGCCAGGTAATCCAGTTCCAGGAATGCCTGGCACCAGAATGCCTGGGACCGGTATGCCTGGTGCTGGGATGCCTTGCGCGGGGATGCCTGGTGCAGGGATGCCTGGGCCTGGGGCAGGGATGCCCGGGTCTGGGCCAGGGATGCCCGGGCCTGGGCCAGGGATGCCCGGGGCAGGGATCCCTGGGCCTGGAGCAGGGATGCCTGGGCCTGGAGCAGGGATACCCGGGGCAGGAGTGCCTGGGGCAGGGATGCCCAGTGTAGGGATGCCTGGGGCTGGTGGTGAAGAGCATGCTTTCCTGGCTGTAGGATCTAAGGAGGCCAACAGTGGGCCTCCATTTAACTTTCCTGGTAATTTTGGTGGGTCGAATGCCTTTGGGCCACCACTTCCTCCCCCAGGATTAGGAGGAGCCTTTGGTGATCGGCCTGGTATTCCATCTGTCGGAAACAGTGGTTTGCCTGGTCTAGGACTGGATGTTCCAGGCTTTGGAAGTGGACCAAATAATTTAAGTGGGCCATCAGGATTTGGTGGAGGTCCTCAGAATTTTGGAAATGGTCCTGGTAATTTAGGTGGCCCCCCTAACTTTGGGAGTGGCCCTCCTGGTCTTGGAAATGCTCCTGGGCATTTGAGTGGGCCACCAGCTTTTGGGCCTGGACCAGGGCCTGGCCCTGGCCCAATTCACATTGGCGGTCCCCCTGGTTTTGGCTCTAGTTCTGGAAAACCAGGACCAACAGTCATTAAAGTACAAAACATGCCCTTCACTGTGTCTATTGATGAGATTTTAGATTTCTTTTATGGCTATCAAGTAATCCCAGGCTCAGTGTGTTTAAAATACAATGAAAAGGGTATGCCCACAGGTGAAGCCATGGTGGCCTTTGAGTCTAGAGATGAAGCCACAGCTGCTGTCATTGATTTAAATGACAGGCCTATAGGGTCAAGAAAAGTAAAACTTATATTAGGATAGCTGTTCACATCAGTTCTTTGTAGGTTAGATCTTCATAGTACTGTGATTAATGCATCAAGATTGTTTTCCTAGTATTTCCAGGTTAGAACCTGTGGATTGTTTAAATTTCAAATAGATTGGTTTTTCCATAACATAAAGCATTGGTTGATGTTTACAGAAGACTCAATACCAGAATAAACATTGCTATATGTTACAGTAGAGCTATCTGAAGTGAATACAAAAAGTATTTTGACGTACCATTTGAGAAACTATTTGTAAAACTCAAATGACCACATAAAACTTATCAAGAAGTCTAGATTGATTTTGTTTTATAACATATAAGATGAAGAAACTAGAACTATCAGTAGAGCTCATTAAGTGCTCTTGCCAGCCATTGAAAAATTGGAATTTGGTTTAAAGCTGGACAGATCTGCTTTGTTACAGGGTCAAAGCTTTGTCTAAAATCTTCGTTTTCTTTTTAAATTGAATAAAATCTCTGTATACAGATTCATTGTATGTACCTTTATTGCTTCTGGAGGATTCTCGCTGTATGGACAGTCCTGCTTCTGAAGTTGCTGCTTTGTTTGCTTAACTGTGACTCATTTGTAAATTAGCAGAACTATGTTTGTTTTTAATATAAAATTCCATACTCAAATTTAAGCTATAACTTTAAATTTTTATTTCTAATGTCACACAATTGTGTGGAGTGAGACATTTACCACAACAATAAAAAAGGAGTCCTCTACTTACCAGAACTTAAATTTTGATTTGACTACCAAGTTTTAGTTTAGTTTTAAAATGTTTATGGATGGCACCAAAAACAAGAATCAACTTTTAATAATCAGAGTTTAAGATGCTTGGTTTGAAATACGGTCCAGGGTAAACTACTTGTTCAGGCAATTTCCATCTGTCCCAATTTATGTGAAATTTTGTCCGACAAACTAAGAGGGGTCCATTAATAAGTCATTGTACCTTATAGTTTTATAAAACTGAGGTTGAATTATTTAGCTTTGTTAGCAGTAGCTGAATAAAAGATCCATCGGGTTGACGGTTGATACCCATTTAATCCTATCCCTAGAGTACATTTTGGTAATAGTTGTTGATCAGAAGCCTGTTTACAAAAATTGTTCATGCAGACTACAAGTGCGGCTGCCAGAAAAGAGATTCCAGGCTCCTTACATACCGTGATTTTTCAGGACACTAAGGGAGGTGGTTTTATCACCTAGGGTTCAGATGGATAAATGAAATGACCTTGTCATGAAAGACAATTACTCTCTTCCATTATCACAAAAGGTTACTTTAATTCTTAGTTACAATGCGCTTAAAAAGATGTGTCACATTATATTACAAATATACAAGTGAGTCGTTGGTAAGTTATGAAAAACACATTGGTTTTTGCATGACCTTCTAGTCTTGGTTTGAAACATCTCCCAACATTTTTCTCCCCACAAATCGGTGTACTTAAAAAGGGGTGCAACCTTTTAAAAGAAATATAGTTCCTATTTTAAAAATATATACAGTGCCTTTTTGGTGTTGCAAGGCAGTGCGATACTGAAATACAGCGCCGTGTAGTGGCAGCAGTCCCATTTGTGGTAAGATTTGGAAAGATTTTTCATTTCTACATTAGAGGATTGACGGTATAGGATTGTTTAGAAAAGAATTGTTTGGACTTTCAAAGAAGGTGCTGGCTTTGTTGTGAATCTTGATAATTCACAAATACAAATTTGCTTTGACAGATCACTAGATTTATGTTTCCATAATTTAAAAAGAAATAAGATGTTTGTATATGTTCAATTTTAAGTTTTGTATTAAGTAATCATTTATCATTCTAAAGAGTACCAAAACTTCAGTGTTATTTGGGAGTCTTTATTTGAACTGCAAAACTTTTTTGTCTATAAAAAGCTATTTGAAAAAAAAAAATGGTTTACTTTTTTAAAAAGATGGGCTTTTTTTCACAATTTATTTTAGTTCTATGCTCATACATATTAAATATTTCATATTTTACTCCAGCTCTTGTTCTTCAGTTTAGATAAATATTGAAAAGGAAAACGTGATTTTTATTGTTCATCGAATTTGGTTGAATCACAGCAGTGCTTTTTTTGTTGTGAAATGTACTTAAATGCAATGGTCCCTGGAACTCAAACTTTGTGTATCTGAAACTCATTAACATAGTGCTAATTGCTAAGTAAACAGTTTATCTTGTTTTGAGTGTTGGAAGTTTCTGTGTTTTAAAAAATAATGATTGAAAATACTGTGAAACTTTTCACACCCCTCTTCAAATTTTCTCCTAAGTAGGTTTGGGTTGAAAAAGAATTTGTTATTTTCTCATTTCCTTTGTATGGTCTGAAGGATTTGTAAAGCTTTGCTTAAAGTTGTGTGCATCTGTAAACACTATCTTGCTATTTTCAATTTTCTGTGAAAATTTCATTGTCTGACTTCGGTGATTCTTGCATTCCTGGATGAGAATCTTTTCCATTAGGTTTATTTTTCTCTCCCTTTTGTGTTTTTATTGGTGTTTATTTTTCTTTTGGTTTAAAAAGATGAGAAATCGACAAAATGTATTTTATAAATAAGTTTGTGAACTTTTTTAACTTCAGTGAAATGCAAGTCGAATTTAGAGGTGTGATCTGTGCTTAAAGTTTGGATGTATAATCATTGATATGTTTGTTTTTCTTTATTGCCACACAGTGTTGAGTGAAATATGGTTGCTAGCTCTGTATTCCCAAGTTGTTGAAGTATTGACAAAAACATTCCATTAGAAAAATTTTTATTCAGAATTTTAAAGAGTAATATTCAATGTAATATCCAGTGTGGTTAAGGTCAGCCCTAACCCACTAGGTGAAAATCTAGGTCTGTATGGAAGTGGGTAAATTTAAATGGTATTGGTTGGGTAGAAATAACCAGCTTGGGTAAAAATCAACATTGCATGAAAGTATTAGAAACTGTCTTTTAGAGAATCCTGTCATTGTATATAGGAGAGGAGAGGACCCTAGTGTGGAAAAATGAGTTTCACAAAGCACTCCACTTAACACTAACTTCAAAGAACATTTGACAAATGAGTAATTATATATATCTTTATATATTCGTAATCACATCTTGGAGTGAATTTTTGGCAGTAATCACAGAATTTTCCCCATCTCTGCAAAATCGCCACACTTAACTGTTTTATTGGCATTTTTGCAGTAAAACTTTAAAAACCAAACACAATAAATTGGCACATTGCCAATATAGGCACACCATTCATTGCCAGCGGATATTGCTCTGGCATCCTTCAGAAGATTATGTTTATAAAGGTGAAGCCTACTACTGTTCAATAAACTTGTCACAAAATAAAACAGGCTGATGCTTTCAATGTTCTGAATATAAAGGGTACTGACCTCTTAAGATATTGCTTCCTTTGGAGAAGTGAAGTCAATGTCTTAAATCATTGTCAGTAGTTATTTTTTTAAACTCCTAAAAACATTTTGTGCCTTTGGAGTAAGTGAGTTGTTGATCTTGGTGGTAATAATTGTTGGTCATATCCTTGTATGCTAATGCTGGCTGAAGTGTGGAAAGAAGAGGATGCCTGGAAAAGCAGGGAGGAAACTTGAACCTAGTTCAAAGTCCATGGTGTTTACCTTTTCGGAATTTTATTTTGTGTGTTGTTAGCAAACTCATTAAGTAGATTCAGAAAGATCTGAAAACCAGGTGTTCCTTTAATGAAAGGAATTTTAAACGAAGTTGTGAACTTACACTAATTACTGTTGGAAATGGCACAAAATCTGTCAATTGCACACACCTTTTAACACTTAGTTTTTCTTTGTGTTTTTGGTATTTGCATGTATATGAGAGAAGGGAGAGGAATCAACGCTGCTGCTTTCTGACACTTTTCTCTGATTTGGTTCTTTAACATTTGTACAATCTGTACCGAAAGAATTAGCAAATGAAAAGTTTTCTTGGACTCAAGTCTTCCACCTCCCACTTTTAAGTTTTTTAAATAAATTTGTATTGGCATTGCAGAGAAACTAGTGAACTGTTGATAAGCATGGTCCTTAGAAAATATTTATCACTTTTATCTGTGTCAAAGGTCAGCTTGTGTTTGAGTCTGAATACCCAGTTTGTATTCTAGGTGTTGTTGTCCAAGACCTAAATAAAAATCACTGAAGTAAAAACAGCTACTTAATGAAACCCAGAATAGTCTTACCACCTGAAAGGAATGAACTGTAATTATGTTTCCTTTTCATGCTTGAAAAAGCTCACTCACTTTGATAATTCATGTTTTTTTCTGCCTTATTAACCCACATCAACAAATGGCTGATCAATTTTGTGCATCAACACCGTTCTGTTACCCAACACAAAAAGGTAGAATTTGTTTTTATGAAATATAATAGAATTCTCCTTAGAGACACCCTTTAATATTGTTTCATTCTATTTAGAATAAAATCTGGTAGATCACATGATTTGTTGCAAAATGTTTTAAAAAGAATGCACTCTAGAGCTGGCAAAATTCTCCAATTGTATAGTGACGTTTTCAGGGAAATCCCTCGTGGTCAACAGCATAAACAAGTTCTTCTCATATTGGTGCCTGGCTCAGGTAAAATGTTAGTTCCTTACTGTTCCTGGGTTTATTCTTGGCACTTGGATTGACTTTGTGCCAGAGATTCTCACAAGCATCCTTTTCTGGAACAAAACTGACAATGAGCAACAAAGATAGTGTTAACTTTTTTACTGTAGAGACCAGATGGGTCTAAAACGACCTAATTTGTAGGCATAGCAGCTCCAGGGACGAGAGCACCACCCTAAAAGTCTAGGCGCAGGAAATCATGTTGAGGAAATAACTTAAAAAAAAAAAAAAAAAGACTTTCTACCCTCAATGTCTTGCCCGTTGAAAATGTGAAAGTGCATAGAGCATAGGCTGACAAAGGTATTTGACCTATCCATGCCACCTCCATTCAGAAAAAAAATTACTCATGGCCCTACTGGCAATAAAAAACATTTTAAATATAGAACAATGTGTAGGTATCATCTTACACAGGCCCTGTATTGTTTGTGATAACAGCATAGAGGGACATCATAGCTATAGAGAAGCAGCGTGTGGTTGCATTTGAATTAGGTAATATTAGAGTTTAATAATTGGATAAATGAAGTAGTGGTAACCAACAAGAAAACAACATCCAATAGGAGTAAAATCAAAGCTGTTGAAGGAGCTTAGATCATCTCAAGAGTGAACTGTGCTATTTCCAAAGGGCTTGCCCCTTAGTGCTTCATTTATCTTTGCACATAAAGTATAAATGCTGGTAATCAAGACTGAGTGCTTTTTGAAAAAAGTTAATGGCACTTAATCCACATATCACAATTCAATTGTTCAATCATTCAGAATTATACAGTCATTACCGTAATCAATTTTGAACGTTCCTAAGATTCACTCGCCTTTAATTTTAAATCACCTTTTAAGATGAGTTGTGTAATCAACCTTCACTAGTGCTCACTCCCCCTCCCACTTTCTTTGTTTACTCTCGAACCTCCCCCCTACCTTTTGCATCAATTATCTACGCATCCACTCCTAGGCTTAGTTTTTCTTAACACTGAAACACCCCCACCCCCATCACCCAGGCCTAGCATTTAATTGACTGAGAGAGAGAGAGTTCACTCACAGCTCTCAATGAGTAATAGCTGAGCTACATATCAAATGTAATAGGCATACTGTGTCATCAAGTCTGCCCTTACGGAGTGAGAAGAACCTAAATCACTTCAGGCATCTTAAAATTACGTTGATGAGATGCTGGGTTTTTTTTGTTCACTTGGATGAACCCTCTGTGTGCTCATACATTGGTTTGCAATACAAAAGTCACTTATTTACTCTTGTATTGTGGCCCATTGGTCCAGTAGTGTCCTTCTGTTGTAAATCTGGCTAAAGTAGAAAGATTAATCCTGCTGCCACTCACTGAGATTTGTGCCATCAAATCTATTTTGCCTCATGCTCCATAGGGCAGGGTAGAGCTGTCCCCCATACTATATCCAAAGCTTTATTACTTATGGGAGCTGATGTCCACAGTTTTTCTTTGGGGCAGCTGGTGGATTTGAATGCTGACCTTTCCATGACCTGCCAAGTGCTTAACCACTGCTCCACCAGGGCTTACTAAAATAAACACTGCTGATGGCCTTTGCTGCTTTGGCCATTGAACTAACCAGGTGGGTTTCAAAGTGCATCATTCTCCTGGAAACAGCGGTTAGTATTCAGTTCAAATGGGTCTGCAGCTTACCCCTTGGACGCTCCTGTTGAGCACTTGGGCCGGCAGCCTGAGGTGCAGACAGCTGATTAACCGGCAGCAGTCAGGTGATGGTTCTAATGGTGCTGCCACAGCAGGGTAAAGAGACCTTTAGTTTCTTTAGTAGTCTTTTAACTGCTAAATGCCACAGGTAAACAAGTACTTAGACATTCGTCAAGAGTACAGAATTTAGTGAGCCACCCCCAAATTTAGCCAAGTACATATGTATACACTTAGTTATAGCTGCCCAATACTTTCAGTTTTGGCTAGCTTTGTTAACGGTTTTATTTTTCTATATGAATTTTCTATCCTTTAATCCTTGTTTTACACACTATTCCAACTCTTTGAAAGCTTTCTCCAGTTTAAATGTCCTCATTTTTACTAAGGTAGTAATTAATAGAACATGCATTTATTGTTCAATTTAAATGGCCACATTTCACTAGTGGCTATTGTTTTGGACAACACAGCTCTCAACTTCCAGAATAACAAAAAGTCCCTTCTTTCATGTCAGATCTAAAATCTCCATTTTAAACAAACACTTCGATAAAATGAGCCACGTGTAAATTAAAATGTTCTGGTAGCCACACATAACCAAGATTAAGATCTTGTTAATACAAAATTTTCAAGACCTAGGGTGAGCTCCCAGTAAAGCACATTTTCATTTATATTCGTATAGCTCAAGTACTCGGTCACATCTGTCTAGGAGCTACCCTTTTTGGACAAACCATTTAAAATACTGAAATTTTGTTTTCTTGTTCCTATTTCTACCATATTTTCCTCATCTTCATTTTTGATTATGAAATTGCTACACAGCACTCCGGAGTTTGCTCCTTTTGTTTTCAAGAAAACTTGTTGCCTGAGACACCTTTTTTTAAGATCTATCTGGAGGTTAGGTGTCAGTTGTGTCTTGAAAAATCAATCCTTCACCAAAAGCACTGGAATTCCCCCAACTCCGAACACAGTTGCGAGTTGGCATACCCATTTGTGACTGTTATTCCATAGTCTCGGTTCTCCTTAAGTCACAATTTTTGAAGAGTAGCCAATCTTAAAATCTTCAATGATGATAGCATTATGAACACAAGTTTTTGTATCCATCGGTTTTGGTCTATTTTTGTTCATTCACTCAGTTCTTTGAGCATGGATATATTACACACTGTAGATGCTTAAGTAGGAAGGTGGGTATTCTAAGACTTACTGAAAGTATAGGTTCTTGGAAGTCTGGAATCATTTGTGTGTGAAAATAGAAGTTTGAGTATGCATGCAATACAATCTTAACTTTACTAAAATTAGCGATTCCATCAGGGCAGAAATGTATGCAGGTTTGTCTACTCAATATGTTATTTGAAGTTCTTAATACACATTTTCTCAAGGCAAATCCTGTTTCTTTGGTTTTTCTTTTTTTCACTATTCATGATTGCTATTTAAATGTGTCCTTTTGATGAGTTCCTAAAATACATAAGAGTCCATGGAGCTCTGTTCATGCCCTGGCAGTTGGACAAGACACAGTGTGGTTAGATGCAGAGTTACTGCCTCTGGAAGGGTAGTACAATAGGACATGGAGAAGAGGCCACATGAAGCTCCTTAATGCTTTTTGTGACTAAGATGGACTTCGTGTGTACTGGTACAAGGTGAGATGGTGCTAAGGAGGGTGGATAAAGAATTCACATTCTCAGGGAGTTGGGTCATGGTTCTGTCATTCAGTTAACAGACATCCAGGACAAGTCATTTCCCTACTTCTGTACTCAATGTTTTCTTCAAAACTCAATGTTTTCTACAGTGTTCACTTTTAAACTTCTCTGGTTCTTGGACCTCAGCTATTCTGTTTCTTTCTAGAAATCTTAAGTGAACCTGGGCCTTAAAAGTAGTAGTCCAGGAGTAATATATGACCAAGTACATCTTTGTGGCTGGCTGGTTTACTGGGAACATTGCTTCCCAGTACTGCCTAACTCAACCTGTTGGAAGTTGGTTTGCCAAATGGTTAATTATTTTTAGTGGAATTAATGTGACAATGAGACCTTTTGGGGAGAAATTAAGTTTAGTGAGAAGTATAGTACAAGAATTCTTTCATTGAAATAGAGTGTAACTGAAGAAATTTCTTCGATATTCTATATGCTGAAGTATTGTGAACTATACAGACAGCTTCAATTTAATTTTGCTGTAATGTAATTGGTGGTAATCATGATAGCAGCCTCCTTTGTATCATGAATCAAGTCATATCTCATAGTCATTAAGCTATTCTAAGTCTCTTAGAAAACACAATAAAGAAATTATAGAAATGCTTTTGGTGAACTGGCTTTTCCTTTGTTCTAAAAGAGTTTGTGTATGGTTCTCCCTCTCCTGTTAAAGTCTACTGTTGGTACCCTCAAGCCCTACATGGCTCAGCAAGAAATTCTTAGAATTTCACTTCTCAGTCTTTTAATGAACACAACTATTACTGTCCTAAAGAAAAAAGGTAGACCTGGAGTCAGAATCAAGATTTTGGTCGGGACCAAAATTGTCTAAGCGTATGGTAATTATCCCATCCTGAAGCTTTAGAATTTGACCAGGAGGAAGGAGAGAATCTTCATTAATCCTTTTGGGTGCTGTTCTGACTTGTTAGTTACACCCACTGAAACCCACTGGAGACTTCTTTTTAGAGATCTTGAGCCAACAAAAGGATCTAAGGGTGCACTTAATGTATATGTGAGCACCAAAAGGAACTCCTTAAATATACTGGCACTAATTTGGTCTCATTTAATCCCTGCAAGAGCTCTGTTAAGTGGTCATAGTATGTCCGCTTTACAGATGGAAAAGTTGAGGCAAAGAGAAAATTTGTCCAGGGTCTCATTACTACTAAGGAGTGCTGAAGATTATTCAATTGTAGACTGCCTGCTTCACTCCAGAAGCTTTCTCACTTGAGAGGACCATGCAGGAGGCTATGGTCAGTTTCTTTCTTAGGTCCTAAATCTGGGGAAGGGGAACCAGCTCAGCTCTGTCTTTTTAGTTCACCAAACCCCACATGTACTCTGGAGGTTATTATTATACTGAAAAGAGTATGACATGATAGATATGACAGGTTTTTTGAAGTATACTCAGGTTTATCAAGTAGAGAAAAACTGGATCCTTTCCTCCTACTTCAGTGCAGTCCTTATCTGTTTGAAGACCAAATTCAATTTGCTTCCTTCCCCATACCAAATGCTCCTCAAGCTCTGTTCTCTTTGAAGAGTTGGCACAGATTCACTTTGGGGGGATGTTGGAATTGGACTAGTGGTTTTCAAACTTTTGACCTCCCAATATGGCAGAATTTGAAGCCTGTGGCTGCCATTTTAACTTTTTACCACTTTTCACTTTTTGTATTTACAAACACATTTTTTAGGCCTTGCCAGATAGTGTGTGGTAGTCAGATTTCTTAGTATATGGATCTAAACCAAATTTATTAAAGCTTTAGTTTATGGGTACTTTCTTTAGTAACCTTTAGCCCTAGATATGATTAAGGATAATGTGTTCTTTTATAGTCAGAATTTGCACTTTTCTATTTGTGATCTGTGAAGACTGCCCTTGTTGTGAAGGACAGCAAGAAAATATTGTCTCCTTGTGTCCCTGGAAGGGAGAGAAAGAATGGTGGAGTGCAGCCATAGTTTTTTAGTCATAGGGATTTTTTGGATAGTGATCTCTCCATTAAAAACATGGCAGCTGGGCTGAGCCCCAGTGGCGGAAGTGGTTGTGTGTGGGACTGTGGCCCGCGGGCTTAGCAGTTCAAATACAGCACAGCTCTCAGGAGCAGCGCTGGGTGGCACCCACAACCACCAGAGGCAGTGATGCTGAAAAATAAAAAACATGGCAGCTTACCCGGTTTGCTTTCATGTCTTGGTTCACTATCTGAGCTGTCCCAACATGTCAAGACCCACAGTAGAAGTGTGAGCATGGCTTAGGTTTGTGGAAGGAGCACCCCTGCCACCCACCAGCTTGGGGTCTGCATTTCTCCTTGCAGCCCACTCTCCTGACGGAAGGAGCTCTTGGCAGCTCTGTGTCATTCATTTCCAAAAGTGATCAAGGGAGCATGGGGAAGAATTCTTTAACTGTTAGACTGTTGTGGTGGGTAGAAGTTAGAGTCACTCCATAGATTTGAAAATACTATTGCAATTCCTGAACTTGAAAGACTGGTGAGTGAATATAACATCACCTGGTATTCAGTTGGATCTAAAAGGACTCAGGAGGAAAATGTCCTTTCTATGAAGAACCCATTAGAACCTCTCAAGTTAGAGAAGGCCTACAGAGAAGTCCTATTGGAGAGTGGAATTCCATGTTGATAGTTGTCTGCTGATAAAAAAGGGTTGGGGGGTGGGGTTAGAAGGGAGTTATCTTGATATTACAAAGTTGGGGCTGATTCCCGGTGGTGTAGTGGTTGTGCATGGGACTGCAGCCCGTTGGACTGGTGGTTCAAATCCAGCAGCAGCTCTCCAGGAGCAAGCCTGGGCCTACTACTCCCATCAGAGGGCAGTGATGCCCCCCCCCCCAAAGTTTACTATTTGTCCAATTTCTGTGATTAAAAACCCTTTTCACGGTCCCCTACTTGAACTTAATATTTCACAGTTGAGGCTTGCAAGCTATACACGTCTGCAGCAGTATATCACATACCATTGTCAACATCCCTTAAGTGTTTTGAGTTCTCAGAGAGTTGTGCTGTGTGATGCAGGAGATGCTGAAGCCACATGTGTTTTAAAGAAGTTTGTCAGGGCTGAGCCCCGGTGGCGTAGTGGTTGTGCGCGGGACTGCGGCCCACTGGGACGGAGGTTCAATTCCAGCAGTGGGGCTGGGCCTCCTACTCCCACCACCGGAGGGGGGAAAAAAAAAGTTTGTCAGATCATTGGTAGACAAGAAACTGGAAACGATTTGATCATGTGGAAATCTTGAAGAATAATAAAAGTTCCAGACTCTGTGTCAAGCATCTTACATGCATTATTTGAGTCTACAGAAATAGTATCTCCACTGTACACTTTAGGAACCTAAGGCTTAATGCGAATGCCCAAGTGACATAGATGGGGCATCATTCTTGTTTAGTTAATATCCCATTGTAGCTAGAAAGAAGTAAGGCCAGTATTTGGAGCCTAGACACCCTTTCAGAACCCATATTTCTCATTCATGACATTAGATTGCTACTGAAGAACTTGTAGTGGGAACAGCTAGGAGAGAAGAATATGCCATACATAGCTCCTGGCTTGCTTGAATTACGACAAAGCACACCTCACATCTGCCATCAAGTCAATTCTGACTCAGGCACTAGACTCTTTGAGGTGATGTGTGAGATTTGTGTGTGACCTCATCTTCCTACACACAATTTGCAGCATATATTTACTAATGTCTAAGATACGACATTCTGCCGCCAAGAAGATACATAGCTTTGAAATCACTGAGGCCGTTCACCTCCGACCCACAGGGTCACTATTGCTGACTCACAATTGATAACATGCTCGTGAATTTTGTTTTTAGACGCCATATATGGTAATGAGAAGAATGCACACAAAGGTCTCAAAAAAGTTTGAATGATCAAAACTGAGACTTCTATTAACTTATTTAGATGTGATAGCTAATAAGATTTTATAAGATTCCAGTCCTATAAAAGAAGTTGAGGGCTGAGCCCCGGTGGCGTAGTGGTTGTGCGCGGGACTGCGGCCCACTGGGACGGAGGTTCAATTTCAGCAGTGGGGCTGGGCCTCCTACTCCCACCACCGGAGAGCAGTGATGCCCCCCCCCCCAAAAAAAAAAAAGTTGAAAAGTCCAGGAGCTTGAAGAGGCCAGAAGAGATTAGATGAGAAGTGCATACCTGAGTAGTTCACAGAGCTAAGGTACAACATGCTAAGCTGCTACTGGAAGGACGGAAGTTTGAGCCCATACCAAGATGCTCCTGGTACACTTTAAAGATTAGCTCTGGAAATCCAATGAGCACAGTTCTTCCAGGATACCATAGGCTCGCCAAGAGTCAGAAGCAACTATCGTAGCTGAATGGCGAGGAAACACAAATGACACTGGCTTAGAGTTCACTGGATAATGACAAATCGGGAGCTCAAGTCACAGTATGCATAGAGCTAGATCTTAAAGGCGTTAAACAGGATTTGGTGGGAATGAATCCTCTCATGGATTGGGTAAGGAGTCTTGATGGCCTCGTGGTTTCCTGCTGCAGTGATTCACAAGGTCAGCGATTTGAAACCAGGAGCCTGGTCCACAGGAGAGTGGGAGCTTTCTGCCCCATGAAGAGGTACTGTCTCAGACGCTCCCTCTGGTATGGGGTCACCACGGGTCGACTTCAATTCTATGGGCCGTGATGGATTGATTTTTTTTTGGGGGGGGTGGGGGCAGTATTACTGCCCTCTGGTGGTGGTGGTGGAAGTAGGAGGCCCAGCCTTTGCTCCTGTGGTGCCGCTTCTAGAACTGAACCTCCATCCCAGTGGCCCGCAGTCCCACGCACAACCACTATACCACCGGGACTCAGCCCCAGAATGACTAAGTTTTAAAAAGGAATATGTTTTATAATTATAAAGTTCAGACTGGATTCAGAAGAGGACATGGTACAAGGGATATTGCTGATGTCAGGTGGATTTTGGTTCAAAGCAGAGGATGCCAGAAAGATACTTGTGTTTCATTAACTATGTCAAGGCATTTGATTGTGTGAATCATAACAAACCATGGATAACCTTGACAAGAACGGGAATTCCAGAACATTTTGTTGTGCTTATTAGAAACTTGTACATGCATAAAGAGGCAGTTGTGTGAACAGAACAAAGGACTATTTGACTGCATGGTTTAAAATCAAGAAAGGTGTGAATCAGTGTTGTGTCCTCTTACCATATTTACTTGGATCTATGAGCTGAGCAAACAATCCGAGAATCTGGATTTTAAGAATAATGTGGAGCTGAGCCCCGGTGGCGTAGTGGTTGTGCGCGGGACGGATGTTCAATTCCAGCAGTGGGGCTGGGCCTCCTACTCCCACCGCCGGAGAGCAGTGATGCCCCCCCCCCCAAAAAAAAAATAACGTGACGGGACTGAGCCCCAGTGGTGTAGTGGTTGTGCGCGGGACTTCAACCCACTGGGATGGAGGTTCAATTCCAGCAGTGACTCCACAGGAGCAAAGGCTGGGCCTCCTACTCCCACCACCAGAGGGCAGTGATGCCCCAAAACAAACACAACAACAAAAACAAAGAATGATGTGGCATCGGGATTAGAGGAAGGTTTATTAACAACCTTTGATATCCAGATGGCACAGCCTTGCTTGCTCTAAGTCAAGCACTAAAGGCACTTGCTGATGAAGAGCTTTCTGTATGGATTTCAACCCCATGTAAAGAGAATCCAAATGCTCACAATTGAACCAATAGGTAGTATCATTCATAAATGGAGAAAAGAAATTGAAGTTGCCAAGGTTTCATTTGCTTGGATCTGCAATCAGTGCTTATCTCAGAGAAGCATGAGTTTGTTTCATTAGGTAAACCTGATGCACAAGACCTATTCAGAGTGTTGAAAAAGCAAGGATGGCACTTGCCTATTACACATGTGAAAATTGGACATGGTATAATACTGAAGGAGAGTTTGAATTGTGCTTGTGGAGATTATTGAAAGTGATAGACTGAGCCCTGGTGGCGTAGTGGTTGAGTGCAGGACTGTGGCCCACTGGGTTGGCGGTTCAAATCCAGCAGCAGCTCTCCAGGAGCAAGGCTGGGCCTCCTACTCCCACCAGAGGGCAGTGATGCTCCCCACCCCCCAAAAAAGGGACAACTATGTCTTGAAAGGAGTCTTTCCAGACTATTCCTTAGAGGCAAGAATTTGTGTTAGATAATTTACAAAGGTCAGGAGAGATCAGGAGAAGGACATCTTGCGTGATAAAATAGAGGAGCAGTGTTAAGAGAAAGGCTCTCAGAGAGATGGAGTGACACTGTGGCTTCAGTGGCCTTACACATGGAAACAATTGTGCGGATGGCAGGACCAGGCAGTGTTTCTTTTGTGCATCAGGTCACTGTGGATCAGAAGTGACTCAAGGCACCTAATCACAATGATACGTTTCATATGATGGAAAACAGCAGGTGATAAAGGAGTCTTTAAAGAGTCGATAGTGTAATGATAAAAGGAGGCAGATGTGTGAGAAACAAACCGATGTGGTTGCACAAGATGCTCTGATCTCAAAGTAGAACTCAGCACTGTGTAGTGGTGTTAGTGAGAGGCTGCCTCTTGACACTGAAGCGTGCACATGCCCAAGACGTTCTGCATTTAAAATAAAAGTTTCAAAAAAGGATGGAATTACCAGCTTTGGGGGAAATGTTATGGTGATGATAGACAAGAAGCAGAGGCCCTAGTCCTTGGCCAAAAATCAGAGTGTAGTATTGGAACCCTGCTGGCCACAAGATGAGCAGTCCAAACCCACTAGTGACCTCATGAGAGAAGATGAGGTTTTCTGTTAGCGTAAAGAGCTAGTCTTGGACACCCTGGGCCCCATCTATAAAGTCCCTATAAGTTAGAAACAACTCGAGGGCAGGGAGTTTGGATTTTTGGAGCAGAGGAAATCATTCTGGGACCACTGAGTGTGTTTGGGTCAGCATAAAAGTATTCTAGGAGGTTTCTGAGAAGTCGAGTGAAGAAAGAGGCTGTAGCTATGGTTGCCTATAGTCTCACCATCACAGGTAATTGCTAATGTTCATAATACTCTAGTCACCAATTGTATCAAACATTTTACATACGTTGCCAACATTTTTTTAAACATTTTTTTAAGAGCAAGTTTTATTAAAGAGAAAAGTAGGAAAAAAGATGAAAGACCCGTGTTTAGGTCGAGAGAGACCGAGTGTTAACGCAGGGGCCATCCCCAAAGAGGCAGCCTCTTTTCTAAACATTTACATTCTATTTGAGCCCTCGGTATCACCCCCTCTTTTTACCCTCCTCACCCTCATGATCCTTTGATAAATTATAAATTACTTTCATAACTTAAACCGCTGTTCTCCCATCCCCCGTGGTTTCTTATTTCCTCTCATTCCCACCTTTCCCCCTACCTTTCTGGTATTGCCGCTCCCGTTTCTGTTCCTGGGGGTTTATCCGATCTTGACTCCATGTTCCCTGACCTCTTACCTGAACCTGTGTACAAGCTCCAGCCCAGTCTGTACTGAAAAGCAGGACTGGGGTCATGATAGTGGGGAGTGAGGAAGCCACAGAGAACCAGAGGAATAGTGTGTGTATCATGGATGCTGTACTTCACGCTGGTTGACGCATCCCCTGTGACCCTTCTGTGAGAGGAGGCGGCGTTATCCACAGATGGGCTTGGGGGCTTATGATGCCTGTTAGCTGATCGCGTAGACACTACATGAGCTCACAGACTGGTGCGCTGCTTCCGTGTGAGCTTGTTGCTTCTCTCCTGGTTGGCCGCTTATTTAGCTTCAAGCATTTAAGACCCCAGACAGTGGATCTTTTGATGACTGGGCACCCTCAGCTTGCTTCACCACATGTTCATGCTGTGTGTGCTCATTTCGTCTTCAGCAATCATGCCTGGAGAGTGGGCCCCACAAAATGCCAGGTTGTTAGAACAAAGTGTTCTTGCGTTGAGGAAGGGCTTGGCAGAGACCCAAAGTCTGTTCAGTTCCTCAAGGTGTTACCCTTGCCAACACCACTTTTTTCCCATGCCTCTCTCTATGAATTAATATATTTACATGAGTGCACACCTATGTTTGTGCCTCTATCCATAGCGTTGCTTCCTAGTTCCCCTCTGTTGGCTTTGACCTTTCCCACCATAATTCTCGCCTTCTGCCTTTCAGCCCTCCCTCTCGGCTAGATTGCTGTTGCCCCAACACCCCCAGAGTCTCCCCGTCCTCATCGTTGTTTTTGATTGCCTCGTTACTTACCTGTCTGTGGCATTATTTGCTCAACACTAATCATTTTATTTTTTAATCTAAAGTCATTGCAAGCATTAGTACACTTTACCCCTAAAATATTTATATGCGGGCTGAGCCCCGGTGGCGGTGTGGTTGTGCGCCGGACTGCGGCCCACTGGGATGGAGGTTCGATTCCATCTCCACGGAGCAAAGGCTGGGCCTCCTACTCCCACCACCTGAGGGCAGTGATGCCCCCAAAAAACAAAACAAAACAAAATATTTATATGCTTTAACTTAGGTTCAGCACCTATGAATTTTTGTATGTGCATGCAATAAAATATATATACCTTCATTATACCATTAAATGAAACCGACACACACACACACACACACCTGTAACTCATTCCTATCTGCTTGTAAAATTTTTTCAGCCACTCTTGTGGTTTTTTTCCCTATATGTTAGTGTTGCTTATTAGAGAATTTCATAAATGATGTCTTTGTAGTTTATCCCTCAGATTCACCTATGGTGCAGATAGTAATGGATTGTTTCTTTTTGTTGCTAAGTTGTTTTCTGTATTACTGTTTACCCACTCATATTGATTGGCACATTGGCTATTTCAAGTGTTGTTGCTATTGTGAATAAAGTATCTGAACAATCTTGTAAAAATCTTTTTATGGACATAATGTTTTCATTTCTTTCGGGTTAAAACTTGGGAATGGAATTGCTCATAAGTTACGTTTAGTTTTCTAATCAGCTGACAGACCTTATGCAAAGTGACTTATAGTTTATCCTTTCACCAAAATAGGAGAGTTCTGTCTTCACCCCAACATTCCATGTTGCTGTTTGTTTTTTTCCTTAATGTTAGCTATTGTGGTAGGTGTATCTAATAGGATCTAACTTTGAATTGTCTTGAATGCTGGAGGTGTTAATAACCACTGCTTCGTGTGCTTATTGCTAATCCATTGCTTTTTTTTTTTTTTGTAACATCTGATAAATCTCTTGCCCATATTTTAATAGAACTTGTTTGATGCTGACTTGTACAAGTCCAGCATTTAAATTTTAAAACTCAGTTTTGCAACATAAAGATACAGGAGACTTAAAAAATATATACAGGAGACTTACTGGTGAGCATTAGTTTAAATGAAGAATTCATGAATATTTGCGTTTAGGAAAAGCCTATTCACTGTGTAGCACACGGTTATGAGTAACGATTATGTGCGAAGGACTGATAGAGGGAATACCCAGCCCTCGTCCCAAAGAGCCCATAGTTTGTGGGGGTTGGCGGAAGGGCAGTAGTTTAAGCACTAAGATACTCAGTAGATTTACCACATACTTGCCTCAGGGTAGGTACTGGGAATACAGAGATGGACAAACCAGACGTGCGTCCTCTGAACTAGGGTTTGTTTCCTGAGAGTTTGTGTTTAGCAAACTGACATAGCACGAGATTGATCCTGTCCCAAAAAGCCAACCTGAGGCACAGTGTGCGACAGGAGGGGTCGCTCAGTTCCTCATTAGGCCAGTCTTGCGTGTGACTTTGTGGACTGTGTTAAGAATTTGGGATTTTATTTCAATCGTTTGGGGAAACTATTAAGAGATTTAAGTGGAGAAGTTCCACAATCTGATTTACTCTGGCTGATAGTTGGCGAATTGACATTAATGTGTGTGGTTGCAGAGAGGCTGGCAAGGAGTGAGTGGTCCTCTAAACATGGTAAAACCCTAAAGGAACGACAGGGGAAAGGATGGAAAGCCGAAATCAAGGGCTCAAGTGGAAAAACGGACATTTGGAGAATGACGACGGCAGCAGGCATGTGAAGGTGCTTGGCACAGTGTATGTATTCATGTATTGTGAAAAACAATGTACCAGCCCCCAATAAAATGATTTTTTGGTGGGGGGGCATCACTGCTCTCCGGTGGTGGGAGTAGGAGGCCCAGCCCCACTGCTGGAATTGAACCTCCTCCCCCAGTGGGCCGCAGTCCCGCACACAACCACTACGCCACCGGGGCTCAGCCCTAATAAAATGATTTTTAATAAAAAATAAATTTAAAAAACCTAAAGGAACAATGTCAAAGCAGAATCCTGGATGAGAAAGCACTCAATAAGCAGAACACAGGAGGGCTTTGAAGGGTGAACTAGGAATGTAGGGTTACTATAGTGAATTATATATACATGTATATAATTAATATATAATTAATATATAATATAATGTATACTGAATTATATATACATGTATGTGTGTATATATATACACGCATACACATATACGCCCTCGAATTCTGTAGTGAAGTGGTAACATAAATATGCCTTATAAGCTGACATCAAGGTTGGCATTTCTATCAAGAAGGTGAGAGACAGTAAAGTGAGGTAGCAGTGTTTGGACTAAGTGTACAGACCTAGTAGCAGTCTTTAGAATAAATAATCAGGACTAAGCCTGGATTGGGAGAGAAAACCAAGTGAAGCCCTTTAAAAACAAAATAACAATATAAAATGTATAAGTATATAAAATTATCTCTTTCACTACATTCAGATATCTGAATTTTTTTTGGGGGGGGGGGGGGGGTGGCGGGCATCACTGCTCTCCAGTGGTGGGAGTAGGAGGCCCAGCCCCACTGCTGGAATTGAACCTCTGTCCCAGTGGGCCGCAGTTCTGCGCACAACCACTACGCCACCGGGACTCAGCCCCTGTTTTGTTTTGGTTTTGGGGGCATCACTGACCTCTGGTGATGGGAGTAGGAGGCCCAGCCTTTGCTCCTGTAGAGCCACTGCTGGAATAGAACCTCCATCCCAGTGGGCTGCAGTCCCATGTACAACCACTATGCCACCGGGGCTCAGCCCAGATATCTGAATTTTTATGCAGGGGTTTTCTTTGGCTTTAGGGGTCTTCAAGCTACAGCCCATGGGCCATATGGAGCCCACTGAAGACATTTATCCAGCCTGCTGAGTGTTTTTGCCGTCCTGCTTAGCAGCCAACTCATCCTGGGCCTTCAGTGAATTTTTTTTTTTTTTAAACTATAGTCTGGCCCTCCAACTGTCTGAGGGACAGTGAATTGGTCCCCTGTTTAAAAAGTTTGAGGGCCAGGCCTGAGCTCTGGTGGCGTAAGTGGTTGAGTGCGGGACTACAGCCCATGGGCTTGGCAGTTCAAATCCAGCAGCAGTAAGGCTGGGTAGCTCTCATGACCACCAGAGGGCAGTGATGCCTAAAACTAAAAAAAAAAAAAAAAAAAGTTTGAGGGCCCCTGAATTAAATAATCCAATGTATGTATATACAATTTAAGTTTTATTAATTTAAAGTTCTTTTTTAAAAAATTCATTTTATTGGGGTCTGATTCAACTCTTATCACAATCAATACATACATCTTGTATGCAAAGAACATTTATACATTTGCTGCCATCATCATTCTCCAAACATTTTCTTTCTACTTTTAAGCCCTTGCTATTAGCTCCTCATAGTTCCCCTCCCTCCCCACTCCCTTATGAACCCTTGATAATTTATAAATTATTATTATTTTGTCATATTGTACACTGTCTGATGTCTCCCTTCACCCACTTCCCTGTTGTTCATACCCCAGGGAGGAGGTTTTATGTAGGTCCGTGTAATTGATTCCCTCTTTCTACGCCACCTTGCCTACATCGTCCGGGTATCACCACTCTCACCACTGGTCCTGAAGGGATCGTCTATCCCAGACTCCCCATGTTTCTGGTTCCTGTCAGTACCAGTGTGCTTTCCTTGGTCTAGCCAGATTTGTAAGGTACAACTGGGATGGTGATTGTGGGGACGGGGGGAAGCATTTAAGAACTAGAGGAAAGTTGCATGTTTCGTCGTTGCTGCACTGTGCCTTGACGGGCTGTCCTCCTCACTGCGACCCTTCTGTGAGGGGGTGTTGCTTCGCCTACAGATGGGCTTTGGGTCCCCAATCTGTACTCCCCCTCATTTATAGTGATCTAATTTTTAGTTCTTTGATACCTGATCCTTTCGACACCTCGTGGTCACACAGGCTGCTGTGCTTCTTCCACGGGAGCTTTGTTGCTTCTGAGCTAGCTGGCCACTTGTTTTGCTGCGAGCCTTTAAGACTCCAGGCGCTCTGTCTTTTTTGTTTGTTTGTTTGGGGGGGGGAGCATCACTGCCCTCAGGTGGTGGGAGGAGGAGGTCCAGCCTTTGCTCCTGTGTCCTGGAATCGAACCTCCATCCCAGTGGGCCGCAGTCCCGCGCACAACCACTGCGCCACCGGGGCTCAGCCCTACGCTCTATCTTTTATAGCATCAGCTTTTTTCACCACATTTGCTTACGCACGTATTCATTTGTCTTCAGTGAAGGTGGGCATGTAATGATGATTTTTAGTTCTTTGATGCCTGATAACTGATCCCTTTGACACCTCGTGATGACACAGGCTGGTGTGCTTCCTCCATGTGGGCCTTACAGTGGAAGTTTTAAATAGAATCCTATTCTTACTGTACTTATTATATATGTGTGTGTGTGTGTGTGTGTCTATAAATTTGCTTGTGTTTTAGTTGTTTGTCAGCATTTTATTGTTTTGATGTGCCTTAAGTTACTTGTAAGTAGAGAAATAAACCTAATTTCTTGCCATCAGATCAACTCTGATTCAAGATAACCACATGTATTAGAGTTTTCTTAGGCTGTAGTTTTTATGGTGAGTTTGTTTGTTTAGGAATGTTTATGGAAGCGGATCCCCAGGACTTTGCTATGTTGGTGCCTCTGGGTGAGTTGGAACTTTGAGACAAGACTAAAGTGTGGTATGCCTTGGGCGTCACTTGAGGAGGTGGGACCCCATTGAGCAGTTTCTATTAATCATCCTCAAATGTGATAGGCATCATTGCAAATAAAATAAAAGCCAAAATCGCAGCCTGAAACCCAAGTTGGTACCTAAATTTTTGTGAGAAAATGTTGAAAGTGCAGTTCCTGTATTTCATAGCATCATGTCACAATTCCAGAAATGATTGTTCACAGAGGAGGAGGAAAATGGAGCTGAAGGGTGGAAGAGACAGTTAGAGGCACAGGAAGCTAGTTTGATAAGTCCTGTGGATTTGCCAACACCAGATACAAGGTGGTTAGAATCTGAAAGTGGATCAAGTACAAATGCATAGCAAATTGAATAAATTCATGTATGACTAGACTAAAAGTTGCCAAAGAAATGTCATAATGACGAGGGAGAAGGTGGTGGTGGTGATAAGTTTATTGACAAGAATTTTACCTGACAACACTGAGCCTTGTGTACTGGATGGTGTGAAAAAAACAATTCTGCTTAATGCTTTGAGGACAGAAATAATAAAGCTGATTTGAAGTATTCCCAGAGTAGTGAAAGGCCTTTCCTGTCAGTAAACAACCGCTCAGTGAACAAAACTTGATTCAAGAAGAAATTGGGGCTAAGCCCTGGTGGCTTAGTGGTGGTTTGCGGGACTGCGGCCCACAGGGTTGACCGTTCAAATCCAGCAGCAAGGCTGGGCTTGCTACTCCCACCAGGGCAGTGATGCCACACACACACAAAAAAGAAATTGGAAAATAGTTGTAGGGAAGTGACTAACGTGGCTGGTCTGTTATCCTGCTCAAAGGTCTGTGTATTGTGTTTGCTGTCCTCTCTTTCTGGTCAGATCATCAATCCATACTGGGCAGGAAAGTGGGCCCACCCAGTGGGCAGCCTCTGAAGTGGATTGGTGTTCCTAAAGAACCAAGAGTCATTAGCAGTGCTTCACACAGGAGAAAGAAATGGGAAAGAGCTGAAAACGAGTTCTGGGTGTGAAATGTCCCTCACAGATTAAGAAGGAAAACCAGAAGTGGCACATCTTGCCAATCTTGCATAATTCCTTGCAACTCATACTTTGACTTTGCAGAGACATAGGGAATCACTAAACAGTGACAGCAATGTGAGCAGTTTTCATGACAGTGCAACAACTGGTCATGCATGAGAGGCGTCTCCCTGTGAAGCCATCCCAGATTCGCATCGTAACGTTTTTTGCCACGTTTCCAGAATGAATGCTTCCACTGTTTACCATTGTTTCCTGAGAATCACTTTCAAAGCCAAGTACCACCTCCATTGTCAACTCAGGTTCACCTCTAAATCAGGCACACTGCAGATTAAGAAACAGTGATGCATTAGGAAGTTCATTTTCAGAGGGGAACAGTCCCTGTAAGAGTCTATCCTTGGAGGGCTGGGCCCCGGTGGTGTAGTGGTTGTGCGCGGGACTGCGGCCCACTGGGTTGGAGGTTCAAAACCAGCAGCAAGGCTTGGCCTCCTACTCCCACCACCAGAGGGCAGTGATGCCCCCAAAAAACAAAAACAAAAAAAAAGAAAAAGAGTCTATCCTTGGTTTTAGCCAGATAAACCAGAGCGGTCCTGAGCGTCTGGTTGAAGACATCTGGAGCAGCTCAAGGCACTTCACGAGAGTCAATTCCAACTCGCAGTGGCCCTGTAGGACAGGGTAGAAGTGGCCCTGTGAGTCTCCAAGGCTCTTTACAGGCAGTGAGCAGAAAGCCTCATTATCTCGGGCAATACACCCCCAGGGAGCTAAAGAAAGGGCCAACTGGAGCTTTAAGAGGTCTTGGTGTTACGGTAACACTTTCATGGATGCTGAATCCATACGTGATGTTAATGGAAGAATCAGAGAAACACAACTTGATAGTATTTGCGAATTGCAGCGTTCTTTCAAGTTGGTGGTGAACCTGCAGCCAAAAAGATGCTATGATAATCATGTTTTGGGGAGCCATCAAAGTTATGTATTATTCTCTTCATCCAACACGGCGCTTGGAAAAATTGAAAAATGTTCTCCCTGTGGGGTTTACATTAAGTTTTGAAACCAGACACCATGAACGGAAGCCCATCTACAAGTATCTTGAGAGAAGTTCCAAGTTCTCCAGGACATGAAAACAAGTAAAACAAGTAAACCAGCAAGCAAGATGTGTCCCAAGATACGGCTCAACATGTTTACACCTGCATTATGAGTTGTAATGTTCTGCCTTTTTTATGTTTTTGGGACAAAGTACTCAATTCACGTTGACTATATTCCTCATTATAGAGATGTTAGGGTTCTAGCATCAACTTCCACCATGCTGGTCTGAATTTATTTTTTATTTATTTTATTTTTATTTATTTATTTTGGGGGGGGGCATCACTGCTCTCCGGTGGTGGGAGTAGGAGGCCCAGCCCCGCTGCTGGAATTGAAGCTCCGTCCCAGTGGGCCGCAGTCCCGCGCACAACCACTACGCCACCGGGGCCCGCTGGTCTGAATTTAAACGCCCTTTGAGATAATTTTGATGATGAAAGAAATGTGCCATCTAGTTGGTCCAAAGAAGACTCAGTTTCTGTCAAGAGTGGGATATTGACGGTCAGAAATGAAAGGAATGAATGACAGGTGAAAACTCATGAAACAAGGTTGACAGCTGGGCTGAGCCCAGGTGGCATAGTAGTTATGCGCAGAACTGCAGCCCACTGGGATAGAGGTTCAATTCCAGCAACAGCTCCACAGGAGCAAAGGCTGGGCCTCCTACTCCCACCACCAGAGGGTAGTGATGCCCAAAGAACATAACAAAAGAAAAAAAAAACAATGTTGACAGCTAAGGGGGAGATGGAAAGACATGAAAGAAACCCTTGACTGTCTTCACAGAGAAACAGACAAAAAGTTTGCTAGCTTGCCTAACACTGATGGTCACAGTAAAATCTTAGGAAATATAAAAATTTGGATGAATTCTACAGCTGTGTTGTTGATAGCATTATGAAGAAATTTTAGAGTTTATTGCTATCAAGTTAGATGAACATGAAGACAGTCAAGACCTACAGTGCTTCTTGAATGTATCATTTGGTTTGGAAGTGGGAGTATACCCCATGATGCCGCCACAGTTTCCATTTCCAGCTGTGAGAGCTCACTCAGCAAGCTGAAATTAATTTAGTAAATTACTTGCGTTTCCATGGGTCAAGGAGATTGTGTGATTTTGCGCAGGCAAATGTAGAAAAGAAACTTTTAAAAATTACTCTGAAAAAAAATTATTCTGAGTCCATCATAGACCAGCTAGCAGTGAAAGGAAGGGAGGGTACCATTCATTGTAATTTTCACGTAGTGCTGTCAGATGTTAAAAGATTCAGGAGTTTGACTTGGATCTTTGAATTAATACTATGATTGTTAGGTTTCCTTGAGTTATAGCAACCTTTTGTACCAAAACAAACAAAACAAAACACCACTTAATTAGCCCTGCATCCTCCACACAAATGTTAGTGCTTGTGCCCATTGTTGTAAGCACTGTGTTGAAGGTCCTCCGCGCTTCCAGTGACCATCTACTTTTCTAAGCCTGATTCCCTTCCTACACAACTCCTCGGTCTGAGCCCCGGTGGGGTAGTGGTTGTGTGTGGGACTGTGACCCACAGGGTTGGTGGTTTAAATCCAGCAGCGGCTCTCCAGGAGTAAGGCTGGGTCTTCTACCCCCACCAGGAGGCAGTGATGCCCCCTCTTCCCCCCCCCCCCCAAAAAAAAAAAAAAGAGAAACTCTTCTTCCCTCTGATAGTGTGAAATGAAGTTCCACCATTGTCACATCTTATGGACGTTATTGTAAAATGGAAGAACTGTCCGATGTTAGGACATGGGCACATTTTCAGTGATGACGATTGCCACACCACATATTTTTCTATAGCTATACCTTTGTATGAACCATCCACCTTTTGGTTAGTAGCCAAATGGAGAACACTTGCACCCAAGGACCTTTAGTCTTAGTTAATAGACTTTTGAGTTGTGTCTGGTATTTGACTTATCAACTATAGTGAAATGGCGTTTCTTTTTCACTTATTTCTACTGCGCACATATTGCCGTAAGAGCATGTAAGGTGAGAAGCATGGAGTTCAAACTGACGTGGATGAAGATGTGCTCCCACTCTCTTGGGAGTAGGTATTCTTCTGGATCTGCTCTTCCAAGAGGGTGATGAGAATGGCCAAAGGTCTGCAGACCACATTCTAGGATCAAGATGGTTTTTAGCTAGAATCGTTGACTGCTTCTCCAGGGCTGGCGGTGGCGGAATAGACTTTCCTGTCTGATTCTAAACTGGGGAAGAATTAATTAGGACTCTTGGGTAGAAGTAGACATTCAAAATGGTTCAGTTGGGGGTAAGAACTTTAAGAATGATAAGCAGTACGTGAAGCAATTTGAACTCTGAAGAACCTTTCTAACTTGAGTCTACGGCAGTTTTCCAAACGGGGCCATGCCGCATTAAGATTGGAGTGATACTTTCTACTTCTGTAAAGCGTGGCAGTCTTGGAAACACACAGGGCTGCGCTGTCCCGTCCAGGAGGATCGTTACCAGTCCGAATTGACTGGGTGGCAGGGGGTTTGGTCTTTTTGGTGGGCTGCCTGAAGAAGAAAGGGAAGAGGATGCTGGAGGTATCTTGAGCTATAAACTAACTGCCGCCATCATGTCAGTTCTGACACACAGCCACCTTTTAGGACTGGTTACTGCCCCCTTTGGGGTTCTCGGACTGTCTTTATGGGAATAGAAAGGCTCCGCTCGCCCACGAAGGGGCTGGTGGCCCTTTGCTGCATTATCAGGACCGGGAGGTCCAGTGCTGTGAAGTGCTGGAACACTGTGAATGAAGCCCAGTGAGTAGTCTGACCTTGTCTGTATTCCTGGTGCAAATATCCTGTAGGTTTATGGAGTGGAAATCACAGAGATGTTGAGGGTGATTGCTGTGGTGGCTGGTCAGAGGGGAACTAAGAGAAGTCATTGTGTGTACCCATGCAAGAGGAGAGTGTTTCCAGCAGATGAGCTTGATAAATTAGAGAAGTGCAGTATTGACTGGTAATGGGAGACAAGAAGCCAGTCTGTTGGGAGCTGGGTTGGCTGGCATTTGGACTGCAAATAGTCTTTTAAATTTCATCTAGTGGGTTGAGCCCCGGTGGCGTAGTGGTTGTGTGCGGGACTGCGGCCCACTGGGACGGAGGTTCAATTCCAGCAGTGGGGCTGGGCCTCCTACTCCCACCACCGGAGAGCAGTGATGTGCCCCCCCAAAAAAAAAAATTTCATCTAGTATATATTTACTTTCTAGGTGCTTGCATAGAGCAATAAATGAAAGATGTATTAAATAGATAGTAATAAATGTTAAAGAGAAAAGGTATTTGGAAATGGACCCATGTGGCATGTTAGTGGTAAAAGAATTATAATAGAGATATGAAGAACGGGGAGAGCAGCAGGCCATGTTGACAAGCTAGATCAGTGGTTCTAAACCCGCCTAACTCGACACTTTAGTAACAGTGCCTCCTGTTGTGGTGACCCCCCCCCCCCAACCATAAAATTATTTTGGTTGGCTACTTCATAACCATAATTTTGCTACTGTTATGAATTGGGCAACCCCTGTGAAAGGATTGTTCAACCCCAAAAGGGGTCCCGAAGGCGGAGAACTGCTGAGCTGGAGGAAGAACATTCCAGTTTCAGCAAGGACTTCTTGTTAGATTCTGTTGAGAGTCAGCTCCAAATTCCAGTGACCGTGTATGTAACGGGTTAGAACACTGCCCGCAGCCACTGTGCCAGACATCTCCGAAGGGTTGTCTTCTCCCAATACCTTCTCCCAAGCATGGTGACCTTTTCCAGGGACTCATCTCCGAATAAATCTGAAGCCCAGAGTCTCGATGGCTTCCTTTCTAAGGAGTATTCTTGTGCTTTTTCCAAGAAGCGTTTTCTGGCAGTCCATGCTCAATTCCGCCAACACCAAAATTCTAATGAATCAATTCTTCAGTCTTCCTTATTCCTTGTCCACCTTTCGCTTGTATATGAGATGGTGGAGAATACCAACTCCAGGCTTCTTGGTCTAAAAGTGACATCTTTGCTTTTTAACATGTTTAGAGGTCTTTTGTAGATTTCCCCAATGCAATAAATCCTTTGATTTCTTGACTACTGTGCCCCTTCCTTGATCATTGATTGTAGATTCAGGTAAAATGAAAGCCTTGACAAAGTCCATCTTTATCGTCGTTGGTAAAGCGGTGAGAATTTTTGTTTTCTCTATGTTGCGTCGTAAGATGCTCGGATGACAGCTATATTTGATTTTTATTGGTGCAGTGCTTCAGGTCCTCACTTTCAGCAAGCCAGGTTGTGCTGTCTGCATACGGCAGGCGGTTGTGAGCCTTCCTCCAATCTTGGTTCTGTGTCTGTTGGCTTGCTATCTGTGTTGGCGTGCGTGCTGCTGTGAAGTTGGAGACGGCTCTCAGTGTTCACACACCAGCAAGGTCACCCGTAGTGGACCGGTTTTACAGAGCTTCCAGACATAGAATAGATGAGGAAGACGGAAGAGTCTGTTCCCTTCTGAGGGATTAGCTATGGAAGAACTATGGACCCGCAAAGACTCAAAATAGGGGGGGAAAACTTGATTTGAGGAATGGGAAGCAAGGAGATGAACGTGGCGAGTGGGACAAATGAGACTGTTGGGCGGTCGGATTTTTTTTGCAAGATTTTTTAGGCCTTGGTCGAGTCGGTGTTCTTCAAGAGCAACAGGAAACCATTTGATGATTTGGGCATGGTTTTAACATTACCTGCCATATGTTTGGAGTTGCCCTGGTGGCATGAAATACCTGACCCAACTGAAATATCAGCAGTTTGAAAGTACTACCAGCTCTGAGGGAGGAAGACGGGGCTTTCTATCCCCATAAAGATTCAGCAGTGTGGGACGGCGAGGTCCCCCCGACGTATTAACCAGGTGGGAGATGGTGATGGCAACGGCAGTGGGAAGAGTGAGGCGTGGGACAGTCGTAGCTTGTCGGAGACGCAGGAGAACTCCGGATCATAATTGCATCTCAAGCAGACTTAGTGGAAAATCATTGTAGGATGTATATTTTGAGGGCTCACTATTGGGGCATTATGGGCATTTTGGGGATTGGAATTTAGATTAGGGTACAAGATGGAGACAGAAAGGGAATCAAGGTGGGAGATAGCTGTCATTCTTTGTGAAGCTCAAGGTTGGGGTCCAGACTTGAGGTGCATTATTAGGGTTCGGGCCAACTTGAAGGCGAACCTGGTTTGGGGGTGGATGAGTGAAAGTTGTAGATAAGAGACCAGTATACATTATCTCTCCATTGCATACTCAGACCCGGGAGTGCATATGGCGACCATCTCCTAGACCACTGGGAAATGGAGGCTCTAGAGGCTTGCTCGGTGGGGTTTGCTGGAGTGGGTACAGGCGGAGCTCTGCGTGAAGACTCTCTACCTTTGTACGCTGGGCCCCGTGGTCAGGGAAGGGTGGAGAAGGACCCCTGGTCCTTGACCCTTTTCCCTTTTTTCCAGATGGCCCACTGTGTGACCTTGGTTCAGCTGTCCGTTTCCTGTAACCACCTGATTGACAAAGACATCGGCTCCAAGTCGGACCCACTCTGCGTCCTCCTCCAGGATGTGGGAGGGGGCAGCTGGGCAGAGGTGAGAAGGGGGGATATTGAGTGTGTGGAGTCAAGTCAGCAGGGTGGGGTGGGGCGGGGCGGGTCACAATAACGCTTGTTTGCACTGCACCCACAGCTCGGCCGGACCGAGCGAGTATGGAATTGCTCGAACCCTGAGTTCTCTAAGACCCTGCAGCTTGAGTACCACTTTGAAACGGTCCAAAAGCTCCGTTTTGGCATCTATGACATAGACAACAAGACACCTGACCTGAGCGATGACGACTTTCTAGGGGGAGCTGAGTGCTCCTTGGGTCAGGTATGCAGGGCCAGGGTTTGGGCACCTTCAGACCCAGATTCTTTTTTTTGGGGGGGGTGGGGGGGAGGGGGCGGGCATCACTGCCTCTGGTGGTCGTGGGCGCTACCCAGCGCCCTCCAGAGAGCCGCCACTGGATTTGAACTGCCAAGCCCACGGGCCGCAGTCCCACACTCAACCACTTACACCCCCGGGGCTCAGTCCTAGACCCAGATTCTGTTAAAGAATCTGCTTGGAACTTGGTGGGTGGTGAGCAGGATCTTCCCCAACCCAGACCCTGACCTTCCCTTCTACTTGTTCTAGGTCGTATCCAGCCAGACAATCACTCTACCCTTGATGCTGAAGACTGGAAAGCCTGCTGGGCGGGGGACCATCACGGTGAGGACCATCTAACAAAGGGGTTCCTTATCAGTGGAGAATTCCTTAGTGAGACCGACTTTTGCCCCGTTCACCTAGGTCTCGGCTAACGAGTTAAAGGATAATCGTGTAGTAACCATGGAAGTGGAGGCAAGAAACTTAGATAAGAAGGTGAGTTTTGCAAGAGACTGAGGATTCCAAGAACAAGGGGCAGGAATGTGTGCCAGAGGGCTGGCGCAGTGATTGTTTCTCTTTGAACCTTGTAACTAGGGTCTCTTTGGCTTTGGCAGGATTTCCTAGGAAAATCAGACCCATTCCTGGAATTCTTCCGCCAGGGTGACGGGAGATGGCACCTGACATATCGATCTGAGGTGTGAGGCTCCTGGGACCAAGCTCTGAAACATGGGAAAGGAACCCCACTAGGGCAGAGGGTGGTGGTAGTTCCCCATGGCTATGCCAGAGCCCACCAAAGGCCTTCTCCTCTAGGTGATCAAGAACAACCTGAACCCTACTTGGAAGCGTTTCTCAGTTCCCCTTCAGCACTTCTGTGGGGGAGACCCTAGCACACCCATCCAGGTGAGGAGCTTGCCTCTCGAGTGGCCTGAACAGAGAAGCAGGAAGCCTGGGGAGGGTTTCCTTACCCGTGGCCTAAAAATTATACTCACTCATGGCTTTCAGGTGCGATGCTCAGACTATGACAGCGATGGCGCCCACGACCTTATTGGCACTTTCCACACTAACCTGGCCCAACTCCAGTCAGCTCCGGTGAGTGCTAGTCAACCTCAGCGATGTGGAGGTGGGCCTAGAAGACTGCGACCGCGGGGAGAATGATGGGAGGGTTGACATTCTGGGAGTTTGTTTTGTTTTGTTTTGATTTTGTTTTTGTTTTTGGGGCATCACTGCTCTCCGGTGGTGGGACTAGGAGGCCCAGCCCCACTGCTGGAATTGAACCTCCGTCCTAGTGGGCCGCAGTCCCGCGCACAACCACTACGCCACCGGGGCTCAGCCCTTTTTTTGTTTTTTTGTTTTTTTACTCTGGGAGTTTTTTACCCTAATTTTTCTTTCCTCCCTAGGCCAACTTTGAATGCATTCACCCTGAGAAGCAGCAGAAAAAGAAAAGCTACAAGAACTCTGGAACTGTGTGTGTTAAGAGGTGTCAGGTAAGGCAACTGCTGTGACCCACGTTCTGACAACTGAGCTTCAGGAACTCAGCTTCTCTCGCCCCAGCACGACCCTGCTTTTATCAATAGATAGAAGCAGAGTATTCCTTCTTGGATTATGTGATG
This sequence comes from Nesogale talazaci, assembly GCA_004026705.1. Classification (NCBI taxonomy): domain Eukaryota; kingdom Metazoa; phylum Chordata; class Mammalia; order Afrosoricida; family Tenrecidae; genus Nesogale; species Nesogale talazaci. The sequence goes on along the minus strand of PVJH01023221.1, from coordinate 769 downwards.
GGAGGCTGTCAGATCAACTTTACTGTAAGTTGCCCTACCAAATTCAAGAGGGCAGGTCTGGGTCTTAATTTTATTTTTTTATCTTTTTTTTGGGGGGGGGTGGGGGGGTGGGCATCACTGCCCTCTGGTGGTGGGAGTAGGAGGCCCAGCCTTGCTGCTGGATTTGAACCTCCAACCCAGTGGGCCACAGTCCTGCGCACAACCACTACACCACCGGGGCTCAGCCCCTATTTTTTCATCTTTTAACCCTAACCCTAACCAGGTCTGGGTCTTATCAGTGACAGTCAGTCTCCTCTTCATGCCCCCCCCCCCCAGGTGGGTGTGGACTTCACTGGCTCAAATGGAGACCCCTCCTCACCAGACTCCCTGCACTACCTGAGCCCATCGGGTGTCAATGAGTACCTTACAGCGCTGTGGAGTGTGGGCAATGTGGTTCAGGACTATGACTCGTGAGTAGTTTTTTGTGATTTCTCACTCCTAAAATAATTCAGCCTCTGGGCTCTTAGTTCCCTCATTGCCTCTTTCCCAATTCACTGTTCTCCCACAGGGACAAGCTATTTCCAGCATTTGGATTTGGGGCCCAGGTGCCCCCTGACTGGCAGGTGAGCTTGCCCATTCTCTTCCCTGCTGTTTTCAGTTTAAAAGTTCTGGTTTTGGAGGATACGTGTAACTTAATTGCTGCCTAGAAATTGGATTTATGCAGAGATGTAGGGTATACATCAAGTGTTAAATGCTAAATGTCTTGCAAAGTGCCCAATGTATGCCGAAA
>PVJH01023220.1:0-35926 GCA_004026705.1 Nesogale talazaci | reverse complement strand
CTTAGGACCTACCAAAATCCAGGCAGGCTCTCCCCACTCCCAGTCAGGGGTTCTATTTGACTTTGGCTCATTACGGTCAGGCAAAAGCTTCAGAGGCAAAAGAGGCAAAGACCACTTAGGGGTAAACCAAGTCTACACTTCAGTGCAAATTGTTTCCACCTCTTGGCCCCAAACCAAAAGCAAATTCACTGCCAATTCAGACTCGGTCAATGCCAATTCACTGCGACTTTTTAGGACAGGATAGAATGGCCTGTGAGTTTCCCAGACTGTAACTCTTTACGGGAATAGGAAGTCCTGTCTCTCCCCCAACTGTGCAAAGATGAAATGTTAATTCCCCACAACAAATTATCACAAATCAGATGTCAAAAGAACAAGAAAATTCTTCTCTTGCAGCTCTGGAAAGAAGTGTATTTGTTTAGAGTGGGGACTGGCCTAATTTATTTTTCACATTTTATGGTGAGACAGGTGATGGTTTCACAAGCAGATCTGTTTTCCAGTCAATAACTCATGTACACTTGTTCATAGCATTTATTTCAGTCCCCACAAGTGACAACACTTATCCCAGGTCCTCTTGGTGTTTCCCATTTTCATTCTTCTTTGCCTAATTCTTCTGAATTGTGTCCTGGCTGAAAGCGGTCCATGTGATCTAGATATTTTATTATTCACTCTGGTATATTATGCCCGTATAGGCCTGTCGATAGTTTGAACACACTCAGCAAATCTTAAACTGAGAGAACTAAGAAAAAAGTCAAGCCTCGAGTGGCAATATTGAAAGATCCTATGGACAAAATGCAGGGAGCATAAAATGAAATGGAAAGAATGCCCAGAGTTACAGTAACGAAAAGAACTACTTGGCATTGAGCCATTTTAAGAGATAGTGTATGAACAAGAACAAGTAGTATTGAAGGCATAAGTCCAAGCTTTTCTGAAAGTATTGCCAAAAACAAGGCTCCCAGAACTTATGGACTACCCATTGAAAAGGTTCAGCAGGCTCATGAAACATTGTAAACACTTAGTATGCCAGAAAATTTGGAAAACAACTACTTGACTGAAAGAGATCCATATTTGTACCCATTCAAAAAAAAAGGTACCCCAATAGAATGCTCAAATGATAGGATAATATCATTGATATCATAAGCAAGTAAAATTTTGCTGAAGATCATCCAACAATGGTTCCTGCAGTACAGTAGCAGGGAACTGTCAGAGGGTCATGCCAGAAACAGAAAAGAACTTGGAATAAGACTGATATCATGGCTGATGTCAGATGGATCTTGACTGACCGCAGAGGATACCAGGAAGATGTTCCCTTGTGTTTTACTGACCATGCAAAGGCATTCAGCTGTGTGCCTAATAACAAACAATGGATATCCTTGAGAGGATGTAAATTACAGAACATTTCATTGTGCTCACGAGGAACTTGTACACGGATCAAGAGAATCTTGGGAGCAGAGCAGAAATCCTGCAAAATGTAAAGTCAGGAAAAAGTGTGTGTCAGGGCTGTAGCTTCTCATCATGCTTTTTCTATCTGTATGCAGAGCAAATAATCAGAGAAGCTAGGACAGTAATTCTGTATTAGGATTGGAGGAAGTTTTATGAACCATCTTTGATATGCAGATGACACAGTCTTGCTTGGATCCACAGTCAATACTCATGGAAACAGCACAGTCAAATGATGCATTGCTTGAGCGCAAGTCTGCTACACAAGACCTCTTTAAATGTTGCAAAACAAAGATGTACATTGAGAACTAAAGAGTACCTGGCCTAAGCCATACTTTCTTTCTTTCTTTTTTTTTTAAAAAATAATCATTTTATTGGGGGCTCGCACAACTCTTATCACAATCCATTGTGTCAAGCACATTTGTGCATTTGTTGTCATCATCATTTTTCAAATATTTCCTTTCTACTTGAACCCTTGTAAATCATGACATTTCCAATCCCCTCCTATGGATCAAGTTGGAAGAGCAAAGAAGAATTGGTGTATTTGTTCCAGTGTTGGTGAAGAATCCTGAAAGTAACATGGACTGCCAAAAGAACAAACAAGTCTGCTTTGGAGGAAGTACAACCAGAGTGCTCTTGGAAGCTAAGAGAGTTCACCTCATGTTGGACCTGTTGTCAGAAGAGACCAGTCCCTGGCAAAGGACGCCATGCTTACTAGAGGGACAGGAACAAGAGGAAGACCTTGGAGGAGACAGACTGACCCAGTGGCTGCAACAATGGACTCAAACGTAAGAACCCTTGTGAGGCTGGCACAGGACCAGGCAGGGTTTCATTCTGATGTACACGGGGCTGCTAAGAGTGGGGACCAACCTGGCAGCAGCCAACAGCAACAGCAACATTGTTGCTGTTGAAAATTGAGCCATGGGGGTGAGGTCATTTCTAGACAGGTGTCTCAGAGCCTAGTATCCAAGGGTCTACAATTCTCTGTCTCACCAGTAAGCTGGGGCTCTTCTATGCTTTTGAGTTTCCTTCCACACTGTTCTCCCACTCTCTCCAGACCTTGTCATGTGATCCCTTTCAGAGCACGTGGTTGGGGTAGCCAGGTACCATCTAGTTCTTCTAGTCTCAGAGTTCTAGAGAATGATATTCACCACCCATGATAGTCTGGGGGTAGGCGCTGGCCCCTCCAGAAAAACCAGCCTTGTGATTTAGAATGGCAACGTTGAGTCATGCAATAGTAGTTGATCTGGAGACTGAATTCAACTCCAGGTACAAATCCACCCATTCGGTATGCTTGCATGATGGAGCCACAGAAAGCTCTGCTGTCATGGTGCTCAGTGAATTGGAAGGTCCCATGGTTCAAACTCACCAGCTGCTCATCAGGACAAAGATGTGGCCCTCCTTCCCTAAGGATCACAGCTCCGGAAGCCGTGTGTAGTGTCACTATGAATAGCGGGTTATGAAGCCTTTGGATGTGGATGTTCAGAGACGCTTCCTTGGCAGGCAGTGTTTTGTTTTCTATTTTTTGCTGTCACAGCATTGGCCCCTGACTCAGATTGACACCACCCATCCCTGCCATGTACCAGAGAGCAAAATGCTGCCCTGTGCTCTGCCGCCCCGTCATCGTTTGCACATGAAATTCTCAGGGCCCAAAGGACTTGGGAGACAGCTGGCAACTGGCCTTGTTGCTTTGGTTTTTCTTTCTGGCAACAAGAGGGAATAAAATCTATGGGTTTTCCTTCTTTCTTCGTCTGGCCTTTACTCTGCTCAGCATCCGAGCAACAAGCCAGCCGTTGCTGACAGATGGGTACTAACTTCACTTGAGGAGCTTTGGCTGGGAAACCATGAGCAAGGGCAAATTATTTTACAGCACATGTCAAAACAGATCCATGCTTTCAAAGCTCCCATCCATAAGCTGCAGGTAACACGTCCTCTCACAGCCCATGCACAAAGCCAGTCACAGGGCCCATCCTGGCAACAAAGAGGTGGGGAGGTGCAGCCTTCCCGGAGTTGATTAGATGCTGTTCTGCTGTCAGATGCCAACCCACAGTGACCCTCTGTACAGCAGAAGGAAACACCGCCTGGTCCCATACAATCCCCACAAACATTGCTAAGTTGGAGCCCACTGTTGAAGCCATCATGTCAATCCATCTCATCAAGGGTTTCCTCCTTTTTTTGCAGATCTTATACTTGACCAAGCATGAGGTCCTTTTCCACAAACATTGCTAAGTTGGAGCCCACTGCTGAAGCCATCATGTCAATCCATCTCATCAAGGGTTTCCTCCTTTTTTTGCAGATCTTATACTTGACCAAGCATGAGGTCTTTTTCCAGGGTCTGCTTCCTCCTGACAACATGTTCCGGGGGCATGAGATGAAGTCTTACCACTCTCACTTCTAAGGAGCACTCTGGCTCTACATCTTCCAAGACAAATGCATTCGTAATTTTGGCATTTCACGCTCCTTACAAGAGTCTTTCCTCCCACCCCCCACATACAATTTGTGGCAGTCGTGTACTTTGGTATCAATTTCATGATTGGGAGGATAGGGATGGAGTCTAGCCTGTCAATCTGGATATAGCCAATGAGACCTCTGTGTGGGCATGGTTTTCTCTGGGAATTCTGGAAAATCTTGTGGTATTTCCCCCACGATGGTGAGAAACTATCAGCTCAGTCCCTTGGGACGCTCGACTGACAAGACAAGATGGAAGCATGCTGATAGATCCTGAGTCCTGAAAGCTGGAGGAGCCAGAGAAGAAGCCTCATGGGCTTGCCCTCATGGAACCAGACCTCTGGGGCTAGAAGAGCCACATGGAGACTCCTGCCAATGCTGAGAAGCTTAAGATGGCACAGGGAGACCTATGTCAGCGCTGAGATGTTTCTACCATCTCTGGATACACAAGACTGTGCACCCCCTGGCCTGTGATTGTCTTGATGTCATTGCATGTGCTTTTTGAGTCTGAAGAAGACTTTATAAATTGGTATCAGACATATGGGCTAATATCAGATTTATGAACTTGGACTGGACTAGGTTGGGATGCTTTCTCAATGTTCCATTCCTCTTGTATATAATCCTCTTCCTTAGATGCATATGTGTGTTTATGAATTTATTTCTCTAGTCTACCCAGACTAACACACAATTCAGTGGCCCTAATGCTTCCTTCTCTGCCCTTCTTTATTCACTGGCCAGCTTGCACAGGCAAAGAAGGTGATGAAAATACTGTGGGCTGGTATTAGCTGATCAGAGACAGCCCCCAAACAAAAATTCACTGATCTTAGGGTATTCTCACTTTTGGAGACAGTAAAGGGCAGTATAGAACTGTCCCATTGACTTTCCAAGACTGCAATCATTGCAGAAGCAGACTGTCGCGTCTTTCCTCAAGGAACCCCTGGCAGATCAGAACTACTGACTGGTTATCAGCCAAATGCTTAATCACAGCACCGTCAGGTTTAGAAATACACTCTATTTTAGACGTCTATTCTGTGTATTCATTGACTTCTCTCCACAGTCCTGGTACCCTCTCCCTTTTTCAGGTCAGGAAACTGAGCTACAGAAAGGTTAAGGAACAGGCTCAGTGTCACACAGCTAGTTAGCAAGCTGAGTTGGGATGCCTTGTTTTGAACCTAGGAGCTCTCACTTTAGGACCTATCCTCTCAACGACCTCACTGAGGAAGGCAAATTCACTGAGTCAGTAGGGCCAACTCACCAGGCACCCGAAGGGTGAAAGATGAGGCTTTCAGCAGGAAGTTTAGTTTTTGATTTGGGGTGGCAGGTTAAACCCAACTCAGGCATATCTTGGAAGAAAGACCTGGTGATACATTTCCCTAAATTCACATAGAAAAACCCACAGAGCCCAACAGAAAAGTGGATGAAGGGAGACAGTGGTCGGGGTAGGATATGTGTGTGTGTGTGTGTGTGTGTGTGTATTCAAGGATTCATGAGGGAGGGTGGATGGGGAGGTACAAAATGAGCTGATACCAAGGACTCAAGTAGAAAAAATGTTTTGAAAATGATGATGGCAACATATGTACAAATGTGCTTGAAATAATGGATGGGTTGTGATAAGAGCTATAAGAGCCCTCAATAAAATTATTTTTAAAAGAGAAAGAAAGGATGAAAGACAGGCAAAAAAAGAAAGAGAAAATCTTAAGGTGTTAAAAATAAAAAGGACAAAGAAAAAGCTTCAGAACCGAGTTCTACTTGGCAACACTCCAGTGGAATTGATGGCAACTGGCCCATTCACTTTGGTTTCTCCTTAAGACAACTGGGGGAAATAAAATCGATGACCTTTCCTATTTCTTGATTCAAACACTGTGTCTGGAATATTTCCAAGATGCCAGGGACAACACCAGGCTGGGGATACAATTGTGAATGAGAGAAGCCAAAGTCTTACCTACTTTCTCCCTGGACACTGACAGGGAAAGGTGGAAAGAAGGAAGTTGGTGGTTGGATGGGTTACGTGCTAGACCACTAATGCCAAGGTCACCAGTTTGAATCCATAAGCCCCTCCAAGGGAAACAGATGAGGCTCTCTCTTTCTGTCAAGATCTAGATTGTAGGGTTCAACTCAACGGCAATGAATTTGGTTTGATGTTTTGAGTTATTCCTCAGAGAAGGAACCCTGGTCATACAACACTTCAGCACTAGGCGGCCCTCCTGAAGATGGGCAATTTGAACCCGCTGGTAGCTCTGAGGGAGAAAGGCCTGGTGATCTGCGCCCATCAGGACTGTGGCCTAGGCCCAGGAAGTCTCCTCTGCCAGGCAGGTTGCTTTGAGTTTGCAGGGATGTCTTATAAGGCCATGGGTGTCTTATTAGGGAAAGAATGTTCTTGTTCCATTGGGTTTGCTAGCAGTTGTTCTCTCACAGCTAAGAGTCATTCTGAAAACCAAGTCACCATAGAGGCAAGGAGACAAGATATGAAAAAGTACTATTACTAATCATCATCACCATTATAAAATCCCTACAGTAATAGCTGAGATCCTGGGTTCAGCCATGCCTGAAATCAGTGTGGTCCAGACTTCTCAGTTATATGCCTCCTTCCATTCTCTTGTTACAAAGTTGAAGCGTGTAAGCTGAGTTTCTGACATCAAAAGAGTATTTGTTCCTGTGTCCTTCCTCCTTTTAAAGTTCCAATGCCAAAGAAGCTCTCCCATCCCCTAAAAAGAACAGGAGAGAGAGTGTGTTTCATTATCAAGAAGGAACTTGAGGAAGGTAGACCAGAGTTCAGGTGGGAGCCACTAGCTTCCTGGGCCCCCCTCGGGACATGCACACAGTGGGTTTCAGGGAACCTGAACAACAGCAGTGAGAGGACTTGGCCACCATATACGGGGACCAACAGCAACGTGCCCAGTTTCTTATCTCTCTCCCACAAAGATTTAGGACCCCAAAGTTGCAGTGATATCTCATATTCATAAAATTCATCACCGCCATAAAAAGCACCACCATATTTTTATGAGCTGTTAAAACACACAGTTAAAAAATAAAGCCCATTCGGCATCCAATATCCTTTGCATGATCGTATTTTTTCATGTATTTTTGGAACCACGGAATTGAGCTTTCTGCAATACATCTCTCTGTGACCCACTCCCATCTCCCTGTTCTCTGATGCCATCCTGAAATAATAAACCACAGTTCCTCTCGCTGTGTCATTTATGAATTATAGAGGCGCGGCACAGCAAGAGATGTGTTCTCTCCGCTTCTTCTCCCAAACAGCCTCAGCTGGCCTCTCGTTTCAACAATTCCTGATGAAGGCCCCTTCCCTAGGAGTCCTAGCATTGGGCTGCTAACCGCAGGTCAGCTGCTAATCAGCTGCTTCTTGGGAGTCAGCATCAACTTAATGGCCATTGAGTAGGGCTTGGGTATTCTTTAATGTTTCTCCCAGGAGCCTTGATGGTGCAATGGGTCACAGATAGGGCTGCTCATGACAAGGTCAGCGGTTTGAAACCCCCAGCTACTCCATGAGGGAAAGATAGGGGCTTTCTACCCCCATAAAGAGTTACCGTCTTGGAACCCACAAGAGCAGTTCAACTCTAAATCAGAATCAATTTGACCACAGTGAGTTTTTCGACGGTTACCTCATGTCACATGCTTATTTTATTTCTTTGAGCAGTAGAACCCCGGTTCTCGACTGCAGCAGAACGTGACATAATCAGATTCTGACATGAAATGGCGAGAAAATTTTGCATCGGACCACAAACTTCAGAATTGAACCTGACACAGGTGATTTTTGTAAACAAAAGCAGTTCGTGTTTTGATTACGCAGCACTAGTTGGCACTGTTAGTGTGCATTATTTAAAGCTTTTGCCCGTGGGTTCCAAGCCTTTTGCTGTAATTTTCTTGATTTTTGTGGCTTTTGGTCTTGTTTTTAGATTAGAAAAAAACTGCATCCTATGAAAGTGTGTTCTGAAAGCATCATCACGATAAGGAACTGGTTAACCATGTTATTGATATTGTTGATGATCATTTAGCAAACCCTTTTGGAAAAGTTAAGGAAACGCCAATAGCAGATGACATTAGACAGATTTTTTTCTTTTTAAGAGAAATCCAGTCGGGTCCTAGTGAAAAAAAGACTGAGAAAGGAAAACACTCCTGAAAAGCAGGAGCCAGTTGATTTGATGGACGGGGGATCCTCTTCCTAGCAATGACTCTTTTTGTTCACTCCTCCTGTCCACGTCATCCATGTCCACAGATCCAGATCCTCATCAATTTCAAAGTAGGGCCATCCTGTAGTTGTTAAAAGCTTTCTTGGCTGAACCCCGGTGGTAAAGTGGTTGAGTGTGAGACTGCAGCCCACTGACTTGGCGGTTCAAATCCAGCAGCAGCTTTCCAAGAGCAAGGCTGGGTAGCTTCCACAACCACTAGAGGGCAGTGATGCCACAAAAAAACAAAAACAAACCAAAAAAAAAGCTTTCTTAATGCTGTGTTTCTTATTTAAATTTCATTATTTAACTCTGAATTTAGTTACTTTGAAATCTCCGTATGTTTTCTATAAAAAGGAAAAGGTTAGGGTAAAAACTTGGTAGAAGAGAATGGATTGACCCACTTTCAGTTATTTCTTATGGGAAAAATTGATTTGGAACTGGACTGCATTGCACTTTGGCGCTCTTTCTAGAACGGATTAGCATTAAAGTCGGGGTTCTCCTGTGCTTATTATCTTTAAAGAAGGAGCCTAGTGGCCCAAAAGTTGAAGTGCTCAGTTGCTAGCAGAAAAGTTGACAGCTCAAATGCACTAATCACTCTGTAAGAGAAATTGGTGACAATCTGCTTCTGCAAAGATTACAGCCTTGCCCAGCTTATGGAGCATAGGGCCATTCTACTGGGTCCATTAGGGTCACTATGAGTCAGCAGTGACAAGCTTGGTTTGGGTTTTTTACATTTATACCCATTATCCTTTTGGAAAAGACTTGAAGAGAAGGTCCCTTGCTCACGGTTAAATGGCAATGAAGGAACTATGACAGGTTCTGTGGGATTCTTGTATTCTTTTTTCTTCTTTGCTATTTGAACATGCTTCTCATGGCAGATGTTCAAAGGACATGCTCTTTGGCCCAGAGTTCTTTGAGGCTAGGTGTCTCAGCTAAGTGTCTTTGAAGCGAGGTGTCTCTGTTCTTATTGGTGCCAGATGCCAGCAAGATGGCTCTGACCCATTGGGACTCTGTGCTCAACAGAATGAAATACTGTCGTGTGCCATGCTTACAAATGTCCCTCTGCTCAAGTCCATTGTTGTAGTCACTGTGTTATGCCTCTTCTCACCGCCCCTCTACTTTGCCAATCATGATGTCCTTCTCCAGGGACTGGGCTCTCCTGGCAACATGGCAAAGGTATGTCAGAAGTCTTGCCGTCCTTACCTCTTAGGAGCACTATTGTAGTACTTCTTCCAAAACATACATGTTTGCCTCTGGGTGGGTCTTTCAGCATTCTTTTCCAGCACCATCATCTAAGTACCTTGGTGCTTCCTCTGTCTTTCTCATTCTATGTCCAGCTTTCACATGTGTGGGGGCAAGTACGAATATGACTAGTGCTGCTGTAATTCAAACACCACAAGAGGAGGGCTTCCAAGGACTGAGAAGTGTTTGTTCACAGTCCAGAGGCTCAAACTCCAGATCACAGTGCTGACGATGGAGATCCCTTCCTTGTTGGTAGCTCAGGCCTCCCCTGGCTCCTTGGCAGTCCTCTTATGGCAGCCATCTGCCCCACTATGTTCATGCATCTGTTTCCTTTCTGTTTTTTAAGCTTAAAGGACCCCTGGTGGTACTGACCCAGAGATGGGTGATTGGATGCCACCATCCCCTCCACAGAAAAAAGAAGACACAGTCTGCTTCTGTGACTATCTTGGAAACCCACAAGGTCATTTCTCTCTGCCACCTGGAGGGTTGCCACAAATCACAAGCAACTTGACATCAATGGGTTTGAATTTGTATTTATATAAAACTCAGAAGGGATTAGGTTTAGGACACACCCAACATCCACCTGGCCTCTTATCTAACAAGAAAACCTTATTTTCAAATAAGATTTCACACAGAGGTATCAAGATTAGGATTTTCAATACATCCGCAGCAGGAAGGGGGCAGCCTCCAGTTCAGAACTTTAGGACATGGACCCATGTCAATAGAGCCATGGGGTCCCAAGGGGAAGTCTCCTAGGTATCAGAGGGATGGGTTTCCAAAATATAAAGCAGCTCAACATAAGAAAAATCCCCTTACTCTCTTTCTCCCCTTTCTTTGATATAGTCTTTGTGAGGAGTCCTGGTGGCAGTGTGGGTTAAGCACCTTGAGAACTGCAAGGTCAGCAGTGAGAAAACATTGCTGTTTTCTCAAGAGAGAAAGATGAGGCTTTCTTCTCCCACAAAATGTGACCGTTTCAGAAACTCAAAGGGGAAATTCCACCCTGCCCCACCGAATCCCCATGAGCCTGCGGCGACTCAATGGCAGTTGGGTTTTGAGTGGAGACGGTATGATATCTGGCCCTGTCATTGTCATTTTGAGATCATAAGGGTACAAACTGGAGGGTGAATTCAATACTTTAAAATATTCCAAAAAGGATGATGAGGGGGGGAAAGGGTCCTTAGTTGTGGGGGCATTCCTGGCAGGACCTATGGATCTGGGAGAAAGATGTAGAAAGCGCAGGATGCTGCTGCGCCTTCTGGAGTGGCCTTGAAGCCACTGGGTATCTGCACACTTAGGCAGTTGGAACCTGAGCTTCCAAGTCTCCTAGAATATTTCTGTCTTGAGTCAGCTGTAAGCTGCTGGGTATCCGTGTTTCCATGACTCCAGGAAAGAATTCCAGATTTGAGGCACTAAAACCCCTGGCCAGCTCACCTGATAACCTTCCACTTCAAGCCTCTGAAACACTGCCTATCAGAATGCTTCTAGCTTCCCCATAGTAACAGGCTAAAATCCAGTAATGATTGGATGGTAAAATCCTGTAATATGATTGGACGATAGTATCCTGTAATATGATTGGGTGGTTGGTCCTGAAATGTGATTGGACAAAATAGTCTTGTAAGACAATTGGATGGATGGCTCAGCCAGCTAGACCTCATTTACATAATTCAGCGGGTAACATCTCATTTACATAGCCCACAGTGTGGGTTAATCATTTTTCATGCTGCAAATCCATGAACTTTTAAGGATATGCTCAGTAAACAGGAAGTATGTAAAAGAAATGATCGGATTGGTCAATGAAACCTATATAAGCCTTGCAAAGCTGTAATAAAGTAAGATCTGCGCTGTGGGGCTGGTATCCAGAGTCTGTGTGCACAATTGAATTGACTCCTTCGCCCTCACTTCCCTGCGTGCTGGGCCTGTTCCCACACTTAAAGACATCTTTGAGTCTCTCAATTACCTAACTCTGGAAGCCCCCTCACCTCAGGACTTAAAACGGCACAGAGTGACCTCTCTGTACATACACACATACATGCTTCACTGGTCTTGCTTCTCTGGCTGATTCAACCACTCAGTTGTTTGTTTGCCTTTTATTTCATGTTTCCATACAAATCCAATTCTGAGGAAATCTTCCTTTTTCATCACAGTATGTTTGATGGTCAGTAGTTCAGTCCTGAAGAACACTACCAAGTCAACTGTGGGGAGACTGTGGATTTACATGAAAACTATTCTCCCCATTTCCCAACCATATTAACAGAGTTCACATGGGCAGAAAGCAGCTAGTTGCATCTCTGGACCAGGTGTGGGTTAAGGGAAGGTGAGTATACGTATTGGGTACAACTTCCAAGCAGTGACATAGAATGCAGGAAGATCACAGGCCAGCAGGTGGAAAGTCTTGGGGATCCAGTGATAGTAGAAGCATTTAGTGCTGGTGTGGGTCTCCACATGGCTCTTCCAGCTCCAGGGCTCTAGCAAAGCTCCATGTGTCTTTTCATCAGGAATACCAAGCACGGAGTGCATGTGTCCTACCTCCAGTGAGTTATTTATCTCTTTTGTGCCTCCAAATGAGGTCATCAAGCAGCGACTTCATTGACAGTTTAAACTCCAACCCTTTACTCTTAATAGTCTTAACTTGGCACCAGATTGTTACCACACTTACTGAAAGACAAAAGGCCATGCCTCCATCAAAGCCATCCATGTGTATAAGCACCACCTTCAATATTGTCAGAGATCCCAGGTCTATCAGAAGAAGGACATGTTTAAGATCTCTCTTTCAAGTTTCAGAGTCTGTGAGAAAAGGCACCAAGGCTAGCCAACGACACCATATGACAGAGCAAAGAGGCTGAGACAAGAGGCTGAGGTGAGGAGATCCTGGGGCAGAAAAGAGAAACAGTGTTGAGACGACGGGACTGTGAGGCAAAGGCTAAGGGACCTCGGGGCTGAGAGGCTGAAGAACAGAGGGAGACTTGATGACTGGAGGAGGATTGGTATTTCTGTGTACCAGTAACTGTATCCTGACTGTTACTGATCCTGACTTGTGACTTCTCCAATGAGCCACTGTACTTATGAGGATAGTCCGTGAGTTCTGTGTGGCACTGCAAAGAATTCTTGAGCCCAGCAAAGAAATAGAGTGCCTGGGAGGACAAGAAGGACAGAGGGTGGAGGCTCGTCAGACCCCTCCCTCTCAGCAATAGGGAAGTCAGAGGAGGTCGGCATTGCCCCTCCCACTGTTTACCATACTATCTTAACTGCTACAGATGCCACTATAAAATACCATCCACACTTAATGATATGTTTTTTGTTCTTTGATGTCTGCTAACCAGGTTCTTTCCACTCCTCATGGTCGCACAGGCTGGTGTGCTTCTTCTATGGTAGGTCTTGTTGCACTGTTTCCTCATCCTCAGGCCTTTGAGACCTCAGGCATTATGCCTTGATAGCCAGGTACCATTAGCCATCTTCACCACTCTTTCTCCTGTCCCCACTTGTCCTCATTGATCATCTCAGGAAAGTGTATAGACAGTAATATTGGTTTTTCCCCAGTCATCAAAGAACAAAAAACATATCGTTAACTGCCCACCATCCTGTCATGATCGCTGAGGACAAAAGGGTGCAGAGGCAGACAGAGCTGAGGAAACTGATGGTGCCCAGTCACCAAACGATAAAGTACCTGGGATCTTAAAGGTTAGAAGGTGAACAAGTGGCCATCCAGTGCAGAAACAGCAAAGCCCACATAAAAGAAGCGCACCAACCTGTGTGATCATGAGGGGTCGAGGGAGCAGACATCAAACATCAAAGAACAAGGATTAAATCAGTAAGAATGAGGGGGAGAGCAGGTGGGGACCCAAAGCCCACTTGTGGGCAATTGGACACCCCCCTTACAGGGGTGTCACAGGGGAGAGATGGGCCAGTGAGGTAGCAATGAAGCATAAAACCTTCCTCTATTTCCTGAAGATTTCCTCCCCCAACCATCACAGCCCCAAATCAGCCCTGCAGTTCCAGCTGGACTGGAGGAGGTGCACTGGTGGAGGTGGGAACTGAAAATAAGGGAACTCAGGGTGGATGGACCCCTCCGGGTCTGTGGTGGGAGTGAAGTTGCTGGATGGGTGGAGGGAGGGTGGAGTGGAGAGGGGAAGCCAGCTATGGGGATCTGCAGACTGTCTCCTATCTGGAGGGCAGGCGTAGGGAGGAGTGGGCAGGGGGAGATGTCGGGCAATGTAAGATATGGCAAAACAATAATGATTGCAGAGTAATGAGGACTGGGGGGGAGGGAGAAAAGGTTGAGGGGAAAGGAAGGGGGGCCCATATCAAGGGCCCAAGTGGAGGGGCAGATGCTGGGAGAATGTCAGTGAGGACAGGCAAGTGGGGGTGCTTGGCACAGTGTATGCAACTAAGTATTGTACTAAGTATGATGGAAAGCGATGTATGAGCGCCCAATAAAATGATAAATTAAAAAAAAATACCAAGCGCCCACTGTGCTCACTGTCATGGAGTTGGTCCTCACTCACAGCCACCCTTTAGAGTACATCCGCTCCTGTGGGATGCTTTCTCTGAACAACCCGAGGTGCTGGTTTAGACAAGCTGTCCTTGGGGCTATGCTTCTTAGACCTAGCTTGGATATTAGAATCTTCTGGAAAGTTTTTAGAGTTGCCAGCACCAATGCCAGTGCCCCACGCCCCATAGATTCTGATGCAACCACTTGGAGTGTGGCCCAGGCAGGCTTTTTTTTTTTTAATGCTCCCTGGCATATGCTAATGATCAAATTGGAAAGTGATACCTTAGGGCTAGGTTGTACAGCCCTATAAACCCACAGAAGATGAGAATTCCAAACCTCCCTGATAACTTAACCCTTTCACTAAATCCTTGAAGATTGTTGTTTTCTTACAACCCATCTGAGTTGGAGCACATAGCTTTACAGCCACTGTTCTGGGCATCACTTATATATTTACAGGTTACAAAGGATTCTGGTAAAGGGCGTCTCATTTGCTGATCTTATTTAGTTAAAGACTGCAGTTGTTGCTAGGTGCCCTTGAGCTGGTTCCCACCCATACACAACATAACAAAACACTGCTCCATCCGTGCCATACTCATAAATGTCCCCATACTTGAGCCCATTGTTGCAGACACTGTGTTGAGCCATCTTCTTCAGGGTCTTTTTCTTTTTCACTTGCCCACCCCCCTCCGCTTGACCAAGCCTGATGTCCTTCTCCAGGGACTGGTTCTTGGAGATGAGGATTATATGGCTATGTGAACTTCTAAAGTCTCTGTAGGTGACCCAAGTCATGGCATAATCAATCACCTCAAATGCATGGCTGCAAAGCCCAAGATCGCAGTTCAACGCAGTAAAGGCGCACAGATCCAGAAACTGAAAGGGGCAGGTCTACTCTGTCCTGTGGGGTCACTGTGAGTTGGAATGGACTTGACTGCTGTGGTTGGGTTTTTTGGTTTGTTTGTTTTATTGTTTTCATGTGAATGTGCAAGCTGAACAACGAATGAGAAAAACCAAAGAAGAACTGATGCACTTGAATTATGGAGTCAGCAAAGAATAGCAAGTGTACCTAGGACTATGAGGGGAAGCATGAATAAATCTGTCTTAAAAGAGTCAAAGCCGGGAAGGTGGAGTAGAAAGGGGGAGCCGATTGCAGGGATCTACATATAACCTCCTCCCTGGGGTACAGACAACAGGGGAGTGGGTGAAAGGACACATTGGACAGTGCGCCATATGACAAAATGCTGATAATTGGTAAATTATTAAGGGTTCATGGGGTGGGGTGGGGTGGGGCAGGAGGGGAAATATGGGGAACCGATACCAGGGGCCTAAGTGGAAGGGGGATGTTTCGAGAATGATGATGACAACAAAATTGTATGCAAAAGTGGACTGCATACAATTAATGTAGGTTTTGATCATGATAAGAGTTAGAAGAGCCCTCAATAAGATGATTAAAAAAAAGAAAGTATGTTAAACTTTAAGAAACAAATCATTATCACAATATGGTCTATTTTTTCTTCATCAAGTCAATGAGAAGCTTAAAAAATTAATAGATGATGCTAATAATGGTGTATTAAAATTGTAATTCATATGCTATTGTTATGGATGAAGAACAAATTGATACTTTTCATAATAAATGTGACAATAAGCATGAAAAAAAAAGGAAAGCAAAGCACAGATAAAATGTTCCTTGGAAGCAAGAATGGTGAGAATCAATCTTATGTCGTATGTTGGATATGCACTCTGGAAGGACATCATGTTTGGAAAAGTAGATGGTCAATTAAAAAAGAATGAGGAAGACCATTAAGGACCTGAGTGGACACAGTGGCTGCAACCATCAGCTCAAAACACATCAACAACCAGGAAGATGGTGCAGGATGGGGCACTGTTCCAGTCTCTTAAACCTGCGGTCATGATGAGTCACAGCTAACTCAGTAGCACCTGTGGCAGTTACATAACTTCATGTCAGCTTGATAAAAGAATGAAGGGGTGGAGTCAGTCAGTTCAAGCCTGATGATCCCTCCTTGTGGGCATGGCCTTCTCTTGAGGATTCTGGGAACTTTGTCTTAATTCTGCCATCAGAAGAAGTAGGTCACTCTGTTTCTCGTGCTTCACATTCCTGTTGACAAACCACATGGTGCCATGCTGATGGCAGCCAGAGCCCTGGAGATGCATCTACTGCCACTGAATGCACAGCACTTTCCATCCACTGCCAGTGATCTTCCTGCATTGGTCAGCATTGTATGTGCCACATGAATCTAAAAAGGAATTTGTGGAATAATATCAGACTTACAGACTTGATCTGGAGTGGACTAGGATGCTTTATAGATGCATACTTATTTCTTGATATAAAGTTCCCTCTTACACGTAGGAGTTCCCATGAATTTGTTTCTCTAGTCTACCCAGATTAACACAACACCTAACAAGAGTCCTTGGGTAATAGAAACAATTACCACGGTCAACAGCAATGTAAGGTCGATCAATGGGTGGGTCAACAAAATCTATATTGCTGAATGACCTCTCACAGCTGATGATAAAACTGCTCATTGGCATCACCCTCTCCCCAAGTGTCAACCAGGGCACACGCCATCCCTACCATTGCTTAGATACTCTTCTGACTTGATGGTTAACTTAAAGGTTGGTGAGACAAGTCTACCCAGGGCTGCTTTCAAAACGTGTCCTGGCAACGTACCCCTGGAAAATCCCATGGAGCATCCAAGTTTCCAGAGCTCAAATGATAGGCTTGAACCCAAGAACCCTTTCTCCAACCTATAGTGTATTGGTATTGAGTGTCTCTTTGTTTTTCCAAAGATATTTCACTAGAAAGGAAGTTCCTAAAGACGTGCCTCATTTCTGGATGCGTCCCCAGGTCACAGACAACAATGTGGACATACTGTGTGTGGCGTGGTGCACCTAATGGCACCTAGAAGAAGGTGTATACTTTAGAAAAGAATGTCCTGCCAAAAGTCACAGGAGGTAACAAAGATCCCAAGAAGTTGTAATAGACAGAGCAGGAGTGAGAAAACTCAGAATTGTAGGTAACCACTTCTACCTACTCTTACTGATGGCCTCTCTTGTAGAATTATCAGATGTCATTTAAAATTAAAAGACCCTCAGGACAACAGCCTGAGAGATCAGTTATGTGGCAACTCCTCTCATGATATTATACACTGATAACATAATAGGAGGAAAATCGAAGGGGAGTTAGCAACCATGATTTGATATTAAAGAAGTGTTTTATGTAAATCAATTAATTTCATTGAAGATTTATTTCCCAAGTCCTCAGTGTGACTAATGGCAACCTTCTGATATGATTTTTTTTAAACAAGTGTATTTTTCCTGAATGACCCATGTAATATCAGGTGAGGCAGATCACCACGGTCATATATCAGATGCCCACACTGACTAGATATAAGTTAAAGATGGCTGGAGAGAAGATGATGGACATGCTTCTTATCAGGAAAGAAAAAGATCTCTCTAGTCAATGTCTTGCAAAAGTTTCCAGCAAAGCCCTACACTGGAGCTCAACTAAGTGACAAATGAAAACAATCCATCTATTGATGACTGGGATATTGCCATCTCCAAGAAAGCTGACTGCACCTATGGATGAAGAGGATAGAGATTGCCATGACCTGCAGGCCATGGAACAGTCACCTAATGGAAGGCATACCTAAGTTGAGAACAGAAGTCAGAATCCCCACCCCGCTTCATGGTGAAAAAGGGTACAACACGTGGATTCCACATTCTGATGCTGGATAGAATAAACAATGGTTGGGGGTGTTGCCGTAGTCTGGGTTCTCTTGAGGAGCAAGACCAATAAGGCATATATAGAGAGAAACTTACTCCAGGGAAGACCCACACCATGTGAAAAATGGCCCACACAAACCCTAAATTCCGGTGCCAAGCTGTGGTTCTTTGCTGACTCATAGGACTGTGGAGTTGGCGAATCCAAAATCTGTAGGTCTGACTGCAGGCCAGAGACTTTTTCAGGCTTCTATTCTGGAAAACAGAGAGAAGTACCTTTTTTAGAAGTAGCCTTATAAGTATGACAAAGACCCCTGGGGGCACAGTGGGTGATGTACTGGGCTGCTAAGCATAAGGTCAGTAGTTCAAACCTACCCGCTGCGAGTGAGAAACATGAGGCTTTCTGTTCTCATTGAGATGTACAGTCTTGGAAACCCCTAAGGACTTTTCTGCTGTGTTGCTATGCATCAGAATCCACTTGATGGCAATGAGTTTGGTTTGGTTTGGCTTGCTTTAGAAATTGGTCCACATTTTGTGCAGTGCATCATATTACTTCTGCAAGGGAATATCTGATGCATCATATTACTTCTGCAAGGGAATATCTGAGAATGGTACCATCAGCAAATTGCATGCTGCAATAGATTACTGATGATGAAATATATCAAACACAACAAGCAAATGAGAGCAGGCACAGTTTATCACACAGTAAATAGCTTGTAAGTTGGGAAGTATTTGTGTTCCTATTGAATAGCATGACGTTACTTCACTTGTAAGTGAAAAAATGATCAAAGAAGAACAATTTCATGTGGTTAAACCTGAGGATGGATGGATGGATGGATGGATGGATGGATGGATGGATGGATGGATGGGTGGACGGATGAACGAACAAATAATAATGACTGTGGTGACTAATGTTATGAGTTATGTTGGCTAGGCTATGCGCCCTGAGTTTTCTGACGCTATGTAATCACCATCCGTTTCGTGATCTAATGTGAGCAGCCAATCAGTTGAAAGGGGAGTTTCCTGTGAGGGCAGGTCTGCCTCCCATATGTGCATCTCACTGTCATTGAGTCCATGCCGACTGGTAGTAACCTCTGTGGGTTTCTGAGACTGTAACTGCTTCTAGGAGCAGAAATCCCAGTCTTTCTCTCAAGGAGGCGTGGGTGGTTTTGAACTGCTGACCTTGCAGATTGCAGCACAATGCTTACCCTCTGCCAAAATGTCCTGAAAAACCTCTCTCTTTCTTGAGACCCTCCCCTCGGGTTTCTCACTCAGAGAGGCTCGTGGGTTGGAAACGCTGAGCTTAGCAAACCAGTGGGTAACCCATTCACCACTAGAGTTCTGTGTCAGATGGATAAAGATACAAATGACAACACACCATAATAACTAAACCTTAAAAAAGAAGAGTGCAAAAGGAAGTATTCCACCTACGTCACAACTGACTTAGGATGTATTGGTTGGAACAGAATCATAGTAATCAAACACTACCAACATTTAACTACTGTTTACTTAGTACAATGCGAGGTTTCGTTCTGCTTGTGTATGTGGCGTCACAACAGTGAGGATGCACAGGATCAGGAGGTTGTTCGTTCTGTGGTCCATCGGGCCATTGTGAGGCAGAACCCACTGGAGGGAGCGCCTGACAGCAAGAACACGAGCTCACACTGGCCAGAGCTTAAGAGGCAGTGAGGTGAAGTCCATGAGGAGGTGGAGAATCTGGAAAAAGAGGGCGTGAGCATGATTGCACAGGGGATGTCATCATTGTCACTGAGTCATAGGTGCCGAAATGGGTAGAGAGGTGGACAAGGCCATAGAAAGAGTTCCATTTAAGCTGAGCCCTGGTGGCACAGTGGTTGTGTGCGGGACTGCGGCCCATGGGGTTGACAGTTCAAATCCAGCAGCAGCTCTCCAGGAGCAAGGCTGGGCTTCCTACTCCCACCAGGGCAGTGATTTGAAGAAGAAAAAAAAGTTTCATTTTCCCCCAACACATTTTTTGAAACATTCTCCTGTGCCCTGTGGTATGTATTTTCAACAGCAAGAAGACATGCCTTCAACAAAAACAAAACAAAAAAACTTACCTTGCTTCCTTGGAGTTCCTGAACCAAGACACATCCAGAGAAAATGCAGAGCCCAGCATACCAAATGAGGTTCATAGAAAGTGGCCACCGCAGAGCCCAAGAGCGGGACATCACTCCTTAGTCATCTGTGCAATGGAGCTCCATGTTCCCTAGCAGAGAGCGGCGTCTCTCCATACTATCCTTCTCCCGTGCTTGCTGGCTAGTAAACATGAATCGCTATTAATAATCATTTTCCCCTGCCCGCCCAGAACCATCCATCCATGGGCAATTGGAACTTCTTCTTCACTGAGATCCAGTCCTATCAATTTGATGATCATTTTCTAGAAAGGCCATTCAGCAGAATTAATGTACCCAAACAAATAGAGTTTGTCCTTGTAACTGTTCTGAGTATGACAAGAAACAAAAGGGCTGCCTTTAATGGCCTCCTCTGGGAAATTTATTTTCAGAACTTCGAGGTATTTTCTCCGACTCAACCAGATTAGATTAAAATCTTAAAGAAAGAAACCAAAATCGACCTGAAACATCTGTTTCCATAGAAGTCACTTTGAGGGCTAGCCACTTTGGAATTTACTGGTGGTTGTCTCAGATGGACAATGTTAGCATCTCAGGGTGCTCTTTCAATTTTCCATTCCCTCTTTCATGTTTTCCTCTGGAATATTTTACATCCAAACCTGTAAACTGAAAGAAGAATTTAAACTCGCCTCTGCCAGAAATTAGTGAGTGTGAGGTTTTGAATATGCCTCTCTACCTCCATGAGACACAGGAATAAGACTGTGTTTTTCTTATCCTGCAGGATGACACAGTCATTGATAGTGCCTGCCTCACCCACCTGAAAGGAAAACCAAAGCCTTACCCACCACCTCTCCTGGCCCATTCCACTCCACCTGACCACTTTCTGGCCTCCGCCTCCCAGCTCATTAAGCTTCCAGGCTGCAAGGCTACAAGCTGCCCTGGGAAGTGGCCAGACACGAAAGGCTCTATCAGGCAGAAAGCTTCATCATGAACAATGCCATCCCAAAAAATGACAAGTTAATGTGGAAGAAAATAGTACCCTCATCCACTGCTGATAGGATTGTAAAATAGTATCGAAACTGGAAAAGTTTGGTGGCTCCTCAAGAGTGAAGTATAGAATACCATATTATAGTAATCTAGCTTAGCACGATGAACTCCATGTTATTTGGCTAGCAGAGATCCCCTTCCCCTCTCCCCACTCCAGGTTCTCCAGACAAGATCGTGACTCTTCTGAGACCTCTCCAAACCCCACCTGCCCAGTTAACAAGGAACGTACACTATCTTGTAAGACCATGTATTAGCACCAGCCGCTGTGCTTCCCTCCACACCCCCAACCTCATTACCCTGCTATCCTGAGAAGAAGGTAATGGTGAGAATATCCTTTCCCTTGAGCAAGCCCCCTATTTTGAACTCTAAAAAGTGTGGAAGCCCTCTGTCCTGGATCAAGAGGTTTTCAGGTACTCACTTACTCTCAGTCCAGCTGTTTAATAAAGGCTTTAATTATTAATAGAGTGATGTGGTTGATGTCGCTGGTTACAATAATATGATCTGGCTATTGCACTTCTAAGTCTATGCAACCCCCCAAAAAATTGAAAGCAGAAATGCAAACAGACACTTGAACTCCAATATTATGTTATTTGAAGTGTGAGACACAATAACAAAAAAAAAACCCAGAAGCAACCTAAATGCCCATCAGCAGATGAATAGATAAATAAAATATAGTATATAATCATTGGCCTCTCCCTATCCAGAGCAAGACTGAAGAAAATCAATGAGATGTGGGAATAATTAGTCTAAACGACCCCATGACCACTAACCTCCACCATCTTTTGGCCAAAAGAACAAGATGGTGCTGGGTTACCACCACTGACCACTCTGAAAGGGACCACTAATGGAGACCCTAAATAGAGTGGGAGATAAATGTGGAAAACAACTCAAAGCCATTACAAAAAAGACAAGGCTTACTGGTCAAATAAAGCCTGGTAGAACCCCCAAGACTGAACTCATCCCATGACTCAACTTTTAGCCAAATCATTTTGTTGTTAAGGGCCACTAAGGCAATTCCAACCCAAAGCGACCCTATGCACAATGGAATAACACACTGGCCAGTGCTGCACCACCTCACAATTGTTCCTATTATGAGCCCAAGCCAAAGACTAGGCAACCCTTTAAGGTGAACAATTCACCACTTGACTGTCAGTTTGTTGAACTGGTTTGTTTGTTGCTATGATGCTGGAAGCTGTCATTGGTATTTCAGATACCAACCAATAGGGTCACCCAAGATGAACAGGTTTCAATGGGGCTTCTGGAGTAAGATTAGACTACAAAGAAAGAATAGACTGCTGTTGAGTGATAAAAGACAAACTCATTGCCATTGCGTCAATGTTGACTCATATCGCTTCCCTGTAGGTTTCCAAGACTGCAGCTGTCCACAGGAGTAGGAAGCCCAAGGACTAGCAGATTTAGTGCTGGAAAAGGAGCCTCTCCATTTGGAAAGTACTCAAAATACGACTGAGGAAGAGCTGCCTCCCCAAAGGTAGAATTGGCCATAATGAGGTGAACGGAGTAAATATTTCAGGACAGGCAAGCATCCATTCATCATTAGAGTATCAAATGTAAAAAGCATGAATGTAGGAAAATTGGAAGTCATCAAAAATGAAATGCAATTTATATTGATGTCCTAGGCATTAGTGAATTGAAATGAACTGGTATTAGCCATTTCTGAATCAGATGATCAATCATATGGTTTAATATACTGGGAATGATCAATTCAAGAGCAAAGCAATGACGTCCCAGAGGAATCCTGAAAATAGACTTTGGAATCAGTGAGCGAGGTGTGGCACTTCACCAGATCAAACGGGAAAACAATCAAAAGTGTCAGCAGACAGACATGGAACTCTATAGGCTTTAATTTTTTTCTTTTTTTTTTCATGTCTATCCATATAGAATAGGCAGAATAACCAATCCCAAGGAGAAAATAACAGGGCCAACAGGACATGGGAGAGGAAGAGGTGCAAGAAAGGGAAGGGGAAGCCAACAAACCTAGGGACAGGGACAAGAATAAGAGATCTAAAATTGATGGTGAGAAGGGCATAGAATGCCTGGTGGGGTTTGATCGAGTGCAATGTAGCTGAGAGAAAATCCTGAGAGTGAATGAAGGTTGAACATAACAGTGGGACTGGGGGAAAGTAAAAAGAAATAGAGGAAAGAACTAGGAAGATAAAGGTACAAATATAGGCATGCACATATGTGAATATATTAATAGGGATATAGGTTTATATATATATTTAAATTTCAAGTACTAAGGTAGCAGATGGGCATTGGGTTGCTACTCAAGTAATCTCTCAAACCTAAAACTCTTTGTTTTAACAAACTAGAACTGGGGCTGAGTCCCGGTGGCATAGTGGTTGAGTATGGGACTGCGGCCCACTGACTTGATGGTTCAAATCCAGCAGCAGCTCTCCATGAACAAGGCTGGGCCTCCCACTCCCACCAGAGGGCAGTGATGCCCCCCCAAAAAAACCAAAAACAAACTAGAATTCTGTGATGTTACCCTTCCCAACACAATCACTGAAGACAAAATGGGTGCATAAGCAAATGTGAAGAAAGTTCATGGTACCTGGCTATTAAAAGATATTGCATTAGGGGTCTTAAAGACTTGAAGTTAAACAAGCAACCATCTAGCAGAGAAGTAACAAACCCACATGAAAGAAGCACACCAGCCTATGTGATCATTAGGTGTTGATGAAATCAGGTATCAGGAATGAGAAGACTCAAAACAAACGAATATATTGATTAAAATCATGGCGTCAGAGAGGAGACCCAAAGCCCATCTGTAGACAATTGGACATTCCCTCAAGAAAGGTCACAAGGAAGGAACAAGTCAGCCAGGGTGCAGGATAGCCCTGACAGCACACACACAACTTTCCTCTAGTTCTTTAATGCTTCCTTTCCCCCACTATCATGACCCTAGTTCCACATTACAAGTCTGGATAGACCAGAGCATGTACACAGGTACAAATAAGAGCTCTCAACACATGGAATCCAGGACAGATAAGCACCTCAGGAACAATTATGGGAGTAGTGATACCATGAGGAGAGTGGGAAGTGGGAGGTAGAAGGTGGAGAAACCAGGAACCGTCTACAAAGATCAATGTATAACACACACAACCCTTGGAGGGATGAACAACAGAAACATGGACAGAGGGAGACAGGACAGTGTGAGGTATGAAAATAACCATAATTAATAATTTATCAGCAGTCCGTGAAGGTGGGACAGTGGGGGGAGTGAGGGGGAAAAGAGGACCTAATACTAAGGGCTCTAGCAGAAACTATCTTGAAAATGACGATGGCAGCATTTGTACAGATGTATTTGATACAATTGATGTATGAATTGTTGTATGAGCTGTAAGAGACTCCAATAAAATGATTTATTAAGAAAAAGAAAAGAAAAGTAGAAAAGGAAGAAAAAGAATGACATGGATATCAGATGAAACTTGAAACTTGCTCTTCAGGGTTAAGCAAGTAAAGTAAACTGAAGAAATAATGACATAAAGAACTGAATATTAAAAAAATGTAAAAGGTAGCTGGAGAAGGCAAAATATTAGAATGAAATTGGCTCACAACACCTCAGGATTGTGGGTTTGAGGGTAGTTACTTTTAGGAACGAGGGCAACATGCCAGAGATTCAGACACCAGCTGATGCTGCAGTCTGAGGCAGAATTTCTCAGTACACTTACATATGGAAAAAGAACCCAAGGTATATATGAAGATGCTTAAAATTTTACATGGAACAATTCCATTATCATTCAATCCCACTTTTTTTCAAGAAGTTGTTTCAGTTCCCACATTTACACCCCTCCTGGGCCTGCTTCTCTGGGGAACCTGGCTGACACAGTGCAGGTGCAGGTGGACACACAGGCTCTGGGAAAGAAAGGAAGCCAGGAGGCAGGGCCCAGGTGGTGAGCAGAATGCCCTGAGCCTGCAGGACCTGGGAAGTCTTGGAAGTCCATGCGAGGAAAGCTTTGGGATCATCGTCTGAGTGCCATGGTGTGTTAGACCAGGTCTCCTAGAGAAACAAATCCAGCGACACTCCTCTATGTATAAGAAAGAGCTTTAGGGCTGAGCCCCGGTGGCGTAGTGGTTGTGCGCAGGACTGCAGCCCACTAGGTTGGAGGTTCAAATCCAGCAGCAAGGCTGGGCCTCCTACTTCTACCACCAGAAGGCAATGATGCCCTCCAAAAAAAAAAAGAGCTTTAAATCAAGAAGTATTTGCCTGTCAAGAAGGCATCACAGCCCAGTCCAACTGGAGTATCTAAATCTGATACGAGCTCATAACTCCCTCTTCAGACTCCGATCGCTTCATGCCAGTGACACAGAAAGGTGAACTGAACCCAGAATCAAGAAGATCACAGCTGGTGAGAGCACAGTTGCCTGGATCCAAAGTCAGTGGAGACGTGGCAGGGTACTGGCAGATCTCAGAGTCTGGTGACCCACAGGGGCCTCTCCCGGAAGCAGGCAGAGTTCCTGCAGGCAGAAATGAGGAGGGGTGGAAAGAGAGCATTTCCCAGGGACCCTGACTCTCACACAACTGGTTATACCCCCCAAGGAGGCGGTGTCCTCAAGTCAAACGTGATCGACAGGTTTAACTCCACCCCTAGCCATGAGTGTCCATAAAATCCATGTACCACACATGGGGAGCCATGAAGCTCTAAGCAGAGGAAGAAGTCAGAGCATTTTGAGACAATCATGCTGGCTGCTCTACAGAAAAAATGAATTTGCGATGGGAGGTCATCTTGGCACCTATGGTTGCTTGCCTGGTACCTTTTGCTCTCTCCCCTGTTCTAGCCAGAATTTGTTTAGGTGTCCATAAAAATGGCTCAAGTTCCCATCTCTCCTCCAGGTAACTTGGGAAAATGGGATCACAGTTCCTGCTCCAGGAGAAAATCCTGACTGACTGAAACATTCACAGTTTAAATAACCAGCCACAGTGTGGGCAAATGTGCATGGGCATGGAGACGATGGCAATGAGTTTGCTTTTTGACCCAAGTTAATATGGGAGATCTCATTTTCCTTATTGGTGACTGGTTCGGCATTGGAGAGTATGGGGATGGGGTGTGAATTATAATAGAAGACTTCTGGAAAAGGCACTTGTGGAATACAGTTGGAGATAGCCCCTTTCTGCTGCTGGAGTGGTCAAGTCTGTGTGCCACATTGTTGGCACTAGCTGCAGCCATCTTTCAATGGCAGGGCGATAGACTCAGAGTAAACGCGACCAAGGAAGGGTGGTCAACCCAGGTTCCTGGTGACAACAGTGAGCTGGATCCAGCCATCTCTCCCACCTGGCCATCTTCTGACAGAAGCAGTGGGTTTCCTTTCAGCCAGTTGGACTTGGAGTTTCTGATTTTTCTGCTCTTGGCATCCTATTTGGGGGAACTATTTGTTTATCTTTCTTAAGGTTGCGGTAGCAAAATGGGTGTCTTGAAACCCCAAACATTTATTGTCTGGCAGTTACAGAGGCTTGTTTTTGTTGTCCGGTTCTGTCGAGTCAGTTCTGACTCACAGCGAAGCGACCACAGTCCTGCGCCATCCTCACAACCGTTCGGAGGCTCCAGCCCATTGTTGCAGCTGTTGGGCCAATCCATCTTGTTGAGGGGTTTCCTCTTGTTCCTTGACCCTCACGTGACCAACCAGCAACTATGCTTTCTCTGGGATCTGGTCTCC
The DNA here is from genome assembly GCA_004026705.1 of Nesogale talazaci. Taxonomy (NCBI): domain Eukaryota; kingdom Metazoa; phylum Chordata; class Mammalia; order Afrosoricida; family Tenrecidae; genus Nesogale; species Nesogale talazaci. Next base: position 9,569 of record PVJH01023220.1, on the reverse strand, counting down.
TCAGAAGCTAGAAGGCACTTAGCAATATGTGGACTGTGTTAAGTCCTTCTCAAGGCTCTTTGTTCCGCTGTGCAGAAAGTCACTATGGATTGGAATGCATGTGATGACACGTAACACAACAGCCACAACAGGACTCTCAGAGATAATCTGTTCCATGTCTCTCTCTCTCTCTCTGTCTCTGTCTCTCTCTCTCTCTCTCTCTCTCTCTCTCTCTCTCTCTCTCTCGGTTTGGGTAACAACCCATGGTGTTTCCTGGTAAGTGAAAACATCAATGAATCTCTGCCTCCACCTTCACATGGTCATCTTCCCTGTGCTTCTCTCTGTCACTTCTCTTCCGTGAAGACATCAGTTATATTGGAGTACTACTCATCTAACATCAGTATGATTTTGTGTAAAGAATTGTATCTGCAATGGTTCTGTTTCCTGCATAGGAACAAGGATCTGTCAAAAAGTATTTCTACTAGGATTCCAGACTTACGCCAAACAAAGGGTATTTGAACATGCCTCTGTGATCAGTGAATGGCTGCAGAAAAGTTTTCTAACTAATACACTTAACTTAATCTTATTAGGGTACTATAATAGTTACCTAGCTAGCTAACTAGTTAGTTAGTTGCTATTTAATCAACTTGGTTTGGCCAAGAGTCCCAGTGTTTTGGTAGTTGGCACCTAGGAATGCTACATGATCTAAAGTAGCCCAATGTTATGCATCTCCAACCAGTTGTAAACCTCCCTAATGAGACAAAATTAAGTTGAATGTAACACCTCTATTCAGGTCACAACCCTGATACAATTAATTCCTCAGGAGTAAGGCCTACTTTCAATATAAGTGCATGTTATGAAAAAGCTTGCATTTTGCTGGGTCTGGATTCTGCATCTGACTCATTAGCTTCCAGTTCTTTGGACTTGAGCCAATAATGCCTCCAATATTGCTGGCCTATCCTGGGAATTCTCAACAGTCTACCATCTGACCTGCCAACCTTAGATTCATTTGTCTCTGCAGCCACAAGCCTGACTTTCTAATGTTATATTTATTTGTCTCTGGAGTCACCAGTCTGTCAACTTCTTGCCAATTTTTAGTTCATCAGCTCTGACAGCCCAATGCGCCAGGAGAAGCCTTCAGTCTGACATCTGACTCATGCATGAGCTTGTAATCTACTCAGACTTGCATGTAACAGCTTTTAAAACTGTTCAAGACATTTTCTTGATATAAATATCTTTTCTACATATAAATACATTAACTTCATTATGTAGTTTTGTTTCTCTAGGGAATCCAGTCTAAGACAGGTGCTTTTAAAAAAAAAATCATTAAAAAAAATCATTCATAGTCTTTAAGTCAAAGCCAGTTCCTGTCCACTCCCTGCTGCCTCCTTCTTTTTCCAACATAACAAGTGCTGCTGTGTCTTTCTCCAAGGACTTCTTGGCAGGCTGAGTGGCTACAGTCATTTCCAAGATGACGGCAATACCCATCGAAGGCGTCAAGCTACTGCTGCAAGCCATACAAGGGTGCTATCCATTGCTCTGTCCTTAGCCGTCTGGGCTGGTAACTGGGCCAATGTTATTCCCTACTCCCGACCCCCAGGCTTTCAACATTCCCTTCAAAGATAAATACAAGCAGGTCTTCCTGGGTAGTGTGGACAAAAGGAACCAATTTGGCGCTGCTTTGAGGGGAACCTGGCATTGGACGTATCATGTACCCTCTGGATTTTGCCCGTACCTGCTAGTTGATATGGTCATAGGTGGCACAAAAGGGAGTTGAAAGGCCTTGGTGACTATCTGGTGAAGAACCCCAAGTATGAGGGGATGAAGGGCCTGTACCAGGGCTTTAACATGTCTAGGGAGGGGATTATCATTTACCAAGCTGCCTACTTTGGCCTCTGTGACACCCAAATTCCCAGAACATTCCCGTCTTCATTGTTGGATGATGATCATGCAGGGCTTCGCAGTCATGCCAGGGTTGACTTGCTACTTATTTGACATCGTTTTTCACAGGGTGGTGATGCCCTAGGGACCCAAAGGAACAAATGGCACTGTATCACATATGTGGGCACCCTGGACAGCTGCAGGAAGAGTGCTGGTGCTGAAAGAAGCAAAGCAGTCTTCATGGCGCCTGCACCCCCGTGCACACAGGCATGAGAGACACCATGATACTGGTCTTGTATAAGAAAATCAAGACGTACACATAAGTTATTTCCTAGTTTGCGTCCCCTCTGTAAATGAGTGTGTGGTAGTGTATCCTAAGCATTCTTGGCAGGTGATTGGCTGTCTAGATCAAGGACAATGACTACTGGTTGAAAATGGGAAGCAAATTCATATTCATCCGACCAGTTTTTCTCTTAAAACGATTGCCACAATGAGGAGGAGGAGGATTGGCTTCATATTAGAAGAAATAATATATATGTGTGTGTATATATATATATATATATATATATATATTCCAAACAGTGTCTTCTGTGGAGATATTTTCTAGGCCAATCAATTCAAGGCAGAAAGGTCAGCTCACAAAATTGAAAGAAAATGAAAAACTGCTTTGGTGGTGGTGGTGGGGGGTGTGGTTAGGAAGAAGAAACAGCAGCAGCAGCCAGGAAAATTACTACAAGCAATTTTTTTCCATCATGACAGTATATCTGTGTATTCTATGAGAATTTCAGTGGAGAATCTTACCCCATCTGCCCCACTGCCCGCATCTTGTCCTTTCAAACTTCTCTTTGCTTTCAAAACTCAAAGACCATTTAAAAGAAACAGGACTTGAGTCCCTTGGGGATGCTAAAACTGCTATTTTGACCTGGTGTATATGGAAGAGCACAGAATTCTTCAGGGAAAAGTCTAAGAGATGGAAATAGCCCCTTCGGGAGTGCACAGAATAGATGGATGATGCTCAGTCTATCTCAAACTGAGAGAATGTAAGAAAAACTTCAACCCTTGAATTGAAATATTGAAAGAGTCTGTATGCAAAATATTAAACGATGCATGAAGCATCAAAAGAAGATGGAAAAAATGCACGAAGTCACTGTACCGAAAAGAAATTGTCCACAGGCCACCCTTTCAAGAGGTATCATATGAACACGAACCAATGATGCTAAAGGAAAAAGTTTGAGCTGTACTGAAAACATTAGATAAAAACAAGTATGCAGGACTTGATGGAATAAAATTTGAAATGTTTCAACAACATGATGAAGTACTAGATGTACTTATGCATCTATGGCCGGAAATTTGGCCAACTGACTTGAAGACAACTACTTGGCCAACCGAGTGAAAGAGAGTCATCTTTGTACACATTCCACAGAAAGGTGACCCAACAGAATGCTAAAATTATAGAGCAATATCATCAATATCACACGTGAGTAAAATTTTGCTGAAGGTCATCCAACAATGGTTACAGCAGTACATTGACAGGAAGCTGCCAGAGATTCAGAAGAGGGTGTGGAACAAGCGATATCAGTGTTGATGCCAGATGGACCTTGGCTGAAAGCAGAAAATACCAGAGAGAGGTTTACTTGTGTTTCATTGACTATACCAAGGCATTCCACCATGGATCATAACAAATTAGGCATAACCTTTAAGAAGAATAGGAATTCCAGAACACTTCATTGTGCTCATGAGGATCATGTACATGAATCAAGAGGCAGTTGTGGTAACAGATCAAGGGAATATTGCATGGCTTAAAATCAGAAAAGTTGTGTGTCAGGGTTATATCCTCTCACCATACTTATTCAGTTTGTATGCAGAGTGAATCATCAGAGCAGCTGGATTAGATGAAGAAGAGTGTGGCATCAGTATCAGAAGCAGGTTTATTAACAACCTTTGATAGGCAAGTAGCACAACTGTGCTTGCTGAAAGTGAGGAGGAATTGAAACCATTGTTGATGAAGATCAAGGTTTGGAGCCTTCAGTATGGATCATTAGTCAATGTAAACATCAAAATTCTTCACAATTGGACTAATAGGAAACATGATAAATAGAAAAAAATTGAAGTTGTCAAGGATTTTACCCTGCTTGGATCCACAAGGAGTGCTCATAGCAGCAGCAGTGAAGAGATTAAAAAGTCATGTTGCACTAGGTAAATCTGCTACACAAGACCTCCTTAAAGTATTGAAAAGCAAGGATATGATTTTGAGGATTAAGGTGCACCTAACCCAAGTCATGGTATTTTCCTCATATGCATGTGAAAGTTGGACATTGAATTGGGAAACTGAAGAAGAATGGATGCACTTGAATTCTGGTACTTGTGAAGAATATTAGAAATACCATAGGTTGCTAAAGAGATAAACATCTGCCTTGCAAGAAGAATGGTCCCGGTGCTTCTTGGAGGCAACGATGGCAACTCTTCATCTTACATACTGTGGACACATTGTCAGGAGAGCCCAGTCCCTGGAGAAGGACATCGTGTTTGGGAAAGTGGAGGAGTAACAAAAAAGCAGAAGGTCCTCAAGGAAATGGACTGGTACAGTGGCTACATCATAGGGCTCAGAGGTAGGAACACTCGTGAGGCTGGTGTCAGAACGGGTGATAATTTGTTGTTATACATTGAGTTTTTATGGATTGCAACCAACTAAATAGCACCTAAGAACAGCAACCAGGTGGATTATTTGGTGAGACGTATTAGCTTCACTTTTTGATATTTTGTTTAATAGAGGGGTCGATGATTTTGTAGCATTGCTACTTTTCTTACTTTGTCTTGATAGTTGGGGTCAGGACTTGAATGTGATTATTTTAGAACGTCTGTTAATGAAGCAACCTATAAGTGGGGACCATAGTGAAAGTAAGAGTGTAGTTGGGAGATTGTTGAGGTAGTCTAATCAAAGATGTTGACTTGGATGGGAGGGTAGTAGTGATGAGATGCAGTGGGTGAATTTAAGTGATATTTCAGAAGTAGAATCAATGAGAAGGTGAGAAATCTATCAATGAAAGTATGAATAGATTAAATCACTATGGAAGTTTTGTATATGTAGATATACCATCGGCAAAGTTCTTATTAACAGGAACAATTGTTCTTTGGATGTTTTGCTGTATCTAATTTATTGACTAATAATATTTACTTTGAGATCAAAGCTAGAAGTTGCTATCAGCATGTGAGTTTACTTTAAAAAAAATCTGTGTTAGTCCAAAAGTTTGATTCAGAAGCAGAAACAATTATGCTGTCACACTCCTAGTCTTCTCAGAGAGGACTATGACCACTTTCCCCTTTAGGAGTGTGCTAGTTACACAAAGTCATGTCAACTTGAGGGTATTCAGAGTGAAGGGGTGGAGGTTAGCCTGTCAATTAGTCAAAGTTTGATTGGAGGGTGACTAACGTAAATGGCTCTCTGGAGGCCGGCCTCCTGCTTTCACCTTCGTGTTGACAAGCCACGCTGAGACCCGTGAGAGCTCTGGAGATGCTTCCACCACTACCTCCAGTCTGTGATGGCCCTGCGTTTTGCACCATTGCATGTGCTGTGTGAGTCTGAGGAAATAGTTATCGACTAGCACCAGACTTATGGGCTAATATAGGATTTATGAACTTGATCTGGACTGAGCTGCTATGTTTTCTTCCTATGAAATTACTCTTTGATATAAAGCTCTTTTTTATACATATGAGTGTCCTTGGATTTGTTTCTGTACTCATTCCAGCCTAACACAAAGAGTTAGTATTCCTTTTATCCTGCTGCCCATTTGATGAGAAAGCTGGCCAGTTATGCAAGTCGGAAAAAGTTTCCAGCCTAACATCTGACCCAGACTTACAATCTGCCCAGACTTAGACTTACCTGCTTCTCTAACTGTGTAAGACATTTTCCTGACACACATTCCCTTCTATCTATACACATGGAGCCCTGGTGGTGTAGTGATTACAAATTGGGTCATGATCTTCATGGTTGGGAGTTTGAAACCACCAGCAGTTCCTCGGGAGAAAGACTGAACTTTCAGTCTCTGTATCTGAAACTCACAAGGGAGGTCACTGTGACTGATGTGGTCGCAGTGAGTTTGGTTTGGTGTGCATACACATATAAGCCTCACTGTTTTCACTTCTCTGTAGAACCCAGCCGCATCCTGTCAGAAAGGAAGCTGAGGGCCCATAAGCTCATGTGAGCAGTCGAAGAAGAATCTGCACGAGGAGAAGAACCCTATCTGCACAACTTGAAGAACGTCATCCGTGACGGTGGATTGAACGTGCAGAAACTGTTCAATGGATGAATGTATTGTGCTATCTCCTTTCAACAATGAGGACAAGACAAGAGCCTGGTGATCTACTTTGGAAACACCAGCTACGGAGACTCCTCGTTTCCATTCTCTCTGTTGGGGACAGCTGCGAGTCTGATGCACTTGGAGGTGCCCTGAGTTAGAATTGACATGACAAGCCACAGGAATGAACGTCCATTGCAGGGACTCAGCCCTCCTTGCCTTTTTAGCTCTCTGTAGGCCCAGACTTGCTTCTTTCTGTCTGCCCAGGCTTTGGGAATTTACTCTTCTTTCAGAACCTGCCAGCAGGCACTCTCCCCTGCCCACCAAACCAGTTGAGCTAGAGTGAGATACAATGGCCTGGAATTCCCCTCTTCCCTGCTAATCCACAGGCCTGTCTTCACTTTCATGGCTTTCTCACTAATTACTACAGGTAACCATACAAGAAAGAATGTCAAGGAAATTACAAAATCGACAAGGGTATGTTAACCCATGGTCTCTACACTAGAATTACCTAGTGTCTGCAATTAAGCTAACGTGTAGAGACGTTGGCACAGCCAGCCTGTCAAAATATTCAAAATGAAGAGTGAGGGGATCTGATGACCAGCAAGAGCCAGGAGTGGAGTGTGTCCTCTGGACCCGAGATCCTGTGCAGCGAAGCTTTCGTGGGGGCAGGTATTAAACTCCTGTACACAACTGCACAAATAACGCACACATATCATGGCTTTTGTCAACTGCACCAATCGTTGGCATTTTAGGAGTAGTCCTATGTTAAAGTTGTTTCACAAAACATGTAAAACAAAATTAGCTGTAGCGCACTTAAAAAGAAGGCTATCAAGGGGGAAAAGGAGCTTATATCAAGGCCTCAAGTGGAAAATGTTTGGAAATGAATGTGGCTGCATGTGTACAAATGTGCTTCATACAGATGATGTATGGAATGTTATAACAGTTGTTAGAGCCCCCAATAAAATTAGTAAGCCCCCCAAAAAAGAAAGCTATCTTGGAAACAATACAAAAAATGCTTACCTCATTAGCATAAATATGGGGTCTCTCACTATAATGTTTTAAAATTCTGTTAAGTTAATTCCCATTTACGATGACCCCAGGTGTGACTGAGTAGAATTGCTCCGCAAAGGTTTTATCACCGTCCTGTTAACGGAAATACGTTGTCAGGTCTCGCTTCCACATGCTATAGTTGTTGTTTGAACTAACAACCTTTGAGTGAGTATCGATTGAAAGTCATGTTAGCAACCATGGGAGTCTCATGTACTTCTCGACAACAAGGAAATCTAAAAACTGTTTCTTGAAAGTAAAAATAGTATAAAAGTGCACAAACTGAAAATTCAGGTTATCGGTTTAAAAGTGCTAGTGCATTTTAATCCAATACATGTATCTTTAACTGCACAACAGCCTTGCACCGTAAGAACTTAGTCTCATGTCTAATTAAGATTTGGAAGATAACATGGACTTCATCTTTCCTTAACTCCATCCTGAGAGGGTCCCTGAAAAAACCAGCCTCTATATTTTTAAACTCATTTTGGGGCTCACATATCAACCTTAAAGCCGTTACTCTTAGAAAAGGAGTGACTACGATCTGGAGATGGCTTTGCAGATTTGATCTGGTGTTGTACCCTATGGCTGTGACTTTTCTAGTCATAGTCTGTGTAATTCCCACTAAATGGCTGAGTGAACACACGCAGATAGGGGTTATGGTACTCTAAAGGGAGGACTGGCCATCTGTGCCATCCTAGTGCAGTAATGAAATGAGCCATCTCAGAAGTGGACGTGGGAGATCTCACTACCATCAAGGAAAAAGAGTCAATAGTGCAACACATCCTTGGGATCCTGAGATCCTTGTATCCTCAGTATCTTCCAACCAGGAGACAGAGTGCTGTGACCCAGATATATATATTGCAGAGAATCAGCAGCAGAACCAAGAGACACAGCACAAAACAGAGAAATGGGCTTTCTGACCAGGAAGCAAGTAAAGTTGAGTACCTTGGAGTAGATCGCTTGCTTGGGGAGTGGAGGGCCTCCAGGCACTTAATCGGGGGAGATATACATACCTCCCACAGTGTGAGAACCAAGTGCTTTCTGGCTGAGATTTATGTCACAGTGACATACTCTTTCTGTATTTCCTGGCAGCACTAACAGAGCTTTATAATGCTGGCTATGCAGGGCAGAACCTAAGGAACCACATAGCTGAGAGGCCAAGGGCCAGAGAAAAGTATGCCTGCACAGATAAGAATTCTCCTGAGCAGAGGAACTATACCTTATGAATTTCTGATCCTAACACACAAACACACCCATAGTTGTGAGTATTGTCTCTGAGTTCTGTCTGAGTTTTGTGTGACCATTAAACTTTCAATCCAGTATTGAAGCAGGTAAGAGTGTTGGTGGCATAGTCGCTACATGTCAGGCTACTAATCTCAAGGTCAGCAGTTCAAAACCACCAGTCACTTTGAGGGAGAGGCTTTCTACTTTCAAAAAGAGTTAGTCTCAGAAACCCGCAGGGCCCATTCTACCCTGTGCTAGAGGGTCCCTTTGAATCGGCATCCTCTCGATGGCCGTACATTTGGGTTTGGAGAGAGAAGAAGGGAGTGCCTTAGGAGGGATGGTTGGAGAAAAGAAGGTGGAGCTTCGTACCAGCTCTGGCTGCTTCTCCATAGGAGCACTTGCTTGGTAAACATGCTTGTGTTCCTAAGATGCTGCCGCCAAGGGCACTGAGTCAGCCCCAACAGGACAGCAATGAACAACAGGAACAACCAACTTTATTTTATATTGTTTATTCATCATTTTACTGGGAGCTCTTACAGATATTATAACAATCCGTAATTCAATTCGATGAAGCATAATTGTACAGTTGTTGCCACCATCAGTCTCAAACCATTTTCTTTCTTCTTGAACTCTGTGATATCAGCTCCACTTTATATACTCCCTCCCCTCCCCTCCCCAACAACCATCTTTAGAGGATAAGATCGTGATTTTTTCTTCCTTCCCAAAGCCCTAGGGTTGTGATCTCCCTTCATTTATCACTCACAGAGCATTAAGGAACTCCGGACTGGACGCTGGCATTGGTTTGAGTTTCAAAACTGCCTGCAAAGCACCTTTTACATACCATGCCTGTCCTTGGGCCACATTGCAGTTCATCTTAGTCTTGGTAACTTCAGCTATCTGTAAATTATCTTCAGTTTTCCCTAGCAAAATATGGAGTGGCTAAATGAAAACATCGGATGCATTTTTAAGCACACATACTTTCTGAGTATGGAAACTGGTTATTGTCCCAGAGCTGGCTACAGGAGCATGACTACTCTTGCATCGCCCTCGCTAGCTTGAATGTCCTGCTTCAGAAGAGTCTCGCTGTGGTAGACAGCTTGATGCTTATTGCAGAAACTTCAATAGGTGCCATCCCGGAGC
>PVJH01023219.1:0-35082 GCA_004026705.1 Nesogale talazaci | reverse complement strand
TTGGCCTAAAAAGGTTTCACATTAACCTATTCTTTTTTTTTTTTTTTTGAAGGAAAGAAATGGCAGCCGCAGCAGGAGGCTGGGTTTGAAGTGCCCCTCTCTCTGGCAATCCCCTTGATGGGGCTGGATTACCTAAAAGAATCTGGTTAGCTTCCAGCAGATTCGATGATAACTCAGGAGAGACTGATAACAGGTTCTGGGTTTTCAAAGATTAACATTTTTGCACTGGAATTTACACTCAACTCCAACTCAACCCAACAGTGCTTTTAAAAAGAGAATACTTGTAAAACAAATAAACACATGGTAGGTACCCATGAGAAACCATGGTGGATCAAGGGCTGGGCTCTATTAAAGTGACCAGATTTTAACATTGATAAAGCCAGACACCATTGACCAGGTGTGGGGGGCAGGGGTAGAGGGGACATAGTCCCTTCCCTTTCTCCTGCAGGCAGTTCACTAGCTTGTCATGCATTCTTCCCAAAAATCGGGGCTTTGTGTGTGTGTGAGTGTGTGTGTGTGTGTGTGTGTGTGTGTGTGTGGCATCACTAACCCGATGGGAGTAGGAAGCCCAGCCTTGCTCCTGGAGAGCTGCTGCTGGATTTGAACTGTCAACCCTGGGGGCCGCAGTCCCACACAGAACCACTACGCCACCAGGGCTCAGCTAAAAATTGGGACTTTTTAAAAATGCGTGGAACTTGGGAAAAATTATTTAAGATGGGGATGTCTGGTCACTTGACTCTAATTGAAAGGTTGCTGATAAAAGCTACCAGCAAAAAACAGGTGTGTGTGTAGAGTGGGGGAAGGAGGAAGTAAGGGGAGAGAGCAGCGGTCCATAGAGCTGAGGCAGCCTGGTTCAGTAAAAAGCACAGCCTTCTTAACCCCAGAGAACATGTCTACTCTAACAACTCAACTCCGCTTTCAACACAACAGATGGCACACCCGTAAGACAGGGAGCTGGAGGACAGACTTAGCACAGGGCCCCATAAGCAGGAGCCCCTCTCTCCACTCAAAGAGCTTAAGAAGGTCTACTCTTTGCACATGAAACTAGCCAAGGTGGTGGGAGCTTTACACACATGATCTCATTTAATCCCCACCATCAGCAACTTAAAATTCACACTCAGTTCTGTCCAGCTCTAATTCTGTTCAGAGTGGTTTCACATGTTTCAACAAAGTCACAAGCTAGTGAAAACATACCATGAGTAGCGCTGGTTAAAAAGGAAGTGGAAAAAATCTGATCAGTTCTTTCTTCAAGTAGATGCTATCCATCTACACGACTCACATATGGTGCCAGAACTTTCATTTTAAAAATCTAAAGCACAGTCTCAAGCCCAATGCAGCAAATTTGCTAGCAATTTAGCAAAATATTACAAAGCCCACAAATAAATTTGATTACACATGGTAAGCTCTTGGTTTTTTTTTTCCAAAATGAAGGGATCATTCATATTTGAGCTAATCTCAAATATAAAAACACACACTTTTCTGCAATGTAAAATTCGCAAATTGTAACAAAGACATCTGGATGGATATTTTTTCCCCACTCTCAGTGGGTACTAATCTGGTTTGCAGTCTAAAATGAACTATCTTCTTTCTCTCTGGATTACTGCACTCTACCTCCCACTTGCCCTGCTCCCACTACCCCACCCTTCACACACACACACACACACACACACACGAAACTTTGCTTCTACAACTTGTTGAAAAACAACATGTTTAGTTGGTGGTCAATAAACCATACCTAGCCAAGAAAGGTTAGCTGATACTTGAGGGTTTTTTTGCTGAGATAAAAAGCCCACCCTGTAAAGTTAAAAGTAGAGACATCAAGTGGAACAGACACCTTCAAAGTCCAACCCACCCCAAAATGTGCCTCTATTAAAAACATGTCATCTTTAAAGTACTCTTTGTACAGTACAAAGAGGGGGGGATTCTGTTGAACTTACACTGTGGATGTTTGGATGTTTGCACTTTCGCTGTCAGGCCTCAGCAGTCTTCCACACAGCAGTGCTATTTGTTCCTGAGGTTGGGGAAACCATTCCCAACCACTGCCATTGAGCCAAGTCTGACTCCCGGCGGCCCACTAAGACAGACTGGAACCATCCCAGCGGGTTCCTGAGGTTGTAAATCTCTTGGGGAGTAGGATGCTTCAGGTGTCTCCAGCGGAGCAGCTGGTGGGTTCGAACAGCTGGCCTCGTGGGTAGCAGCCCACCACAGAATCCATTGTGCCAATTGGTATAAAGGGAAGGGGAAGGCAAAATGCACACAGGCTCAGCTGCCAGCACAAAGGTTGGAGGTTCCAGTCCACTCAAGAGGGACATGGGAAGAAAAAGCTCTGGGGATCTACTTCTAAAAGGTCAACCCAAACTCACTGCCTTCAAGTTGATGCCAGCTCGGAGTGACTTTATAGGACAGGGTAAAACTGCCCCTGTGGGTTTCCAAGACGGTCAATCTTTATGGGAATAGAAAGTCCTGTCTTTCTCCCGCAGAGTGGCTGGTAGTTTCAAACTGCTGACCTTGGGATTAACCACCTGCCACCAGGGCCCCACCTAAAAGATTACAGCCATTGAAAGCCCTGGCGGACACAGTTAGGTCAGCTCCAGTGTGCATAGAATGACTCTGAATGAAATCAACTCCACACTGTTTAGTGTGTAGGGCTTGGAGCTTGGGGACAGCGGTGCAGACGGGAGGGGGGGGGCGGTTGTTATGCGCCCACACATGCAGACAGCCCTGGTGGTGTATCGTTAGCTGGGCTAATAACTGTATGGACGGCAGTTCAAAACCATCAGCTACTTTTAAAAAAAAACAAGAGCTTTCAATTCTCATAAAGAGGGACTGTCTCAGAAATTCACAAGGGCAGTTCTACCCTGTCCCAGGGTCTCTGAGTCAGCATCGATTTGATGGGAATGAGTTTGGTTTTGTTTTGGGATGGGTTTGGGGGGGACATCACTGCCCTCTGGTGGTCATGGGAGCTACCCAGTGCTGCTCCTGAGAGCCGTCGCTGGATTTGAACCACCAAGCCCACGGGCCATAGTCCTGCACTCAACCACTTACGTGACCGGGGCTCAGCCCTAGAGGGACTTTTTTTTTAAAAAATTAAAATAAAAAGCCATTCTGAACTAAAGGCAAAAAGTTTTCTTTAGATCTGTGTTCCTCAACCTTCCTAAGCCGCGACCCTTTAATACAGTCCCTCATGCTGTGGCAACTCCGTATGTGAGCCTATCTACACATGGGCAGACCACCTGGAGACAGGTAAAGGTTCAGAGTCTTAGTTCATAAGACCATCAGAATTACCGTCCTTGGCGATCCCTGTGAAAGGGTCGTTCGGCACCAAAGGGGTCTTGACTCACAGGCTGAGAACCACTGCTCAAGATAAACTAGAAGGTAACTCTACAAAACAGAAGGTAACTCTACAAAAAAAAAAATTAAAAGATTTAAGAAGAAACTTTTTAAGAATCAAGAGGAAGAGAATGCCTATGCTTCCATTTTTGAATATATCTTCCCCACCTCACCCCCACCCTCCGGAAAGGTTTATAAAAGTAATAACTTTTATAAACAAAGAACTTTGGGAAAACAAAAAGGAGGGGTTAAGGGGATCCCATAAAAGTTGCTCAGATTCAACTTGTAACTTCCAGGAGCTGTGAGAAAATAAATGTCTCGTTTCGGGCTATTAAGACCCCAGGGAAGACTGCTAGGTTGGAGCTATTGGGAGTGGCTAGGTGTGTTAGTCTGGTTAGACTAGAGAAACAAATTCATTAACACTCATATGTGTATAAGAAAGAGTTTTAGATACAAAAGCACCTGTTCAGTAAGAAATCTTGTCCAAAATTTTAAGTCCGAGGTTAGCCCGTATGTCCGATATCAATCCATAAAGTCTTCTTCAGACTCACAAAATACATGCAATGACACCGAATGCAAGATGATCACAAGCCAGGTGGCAGAATGCCTTTGGGTCCAGTGGCGTTGTAAGTATCTCAGCACTGGCAGGGGTCTCCACGTGACTTCTCCTCAGAGACGTCTCCCAGGAATTCAGCCTGGTCAGTCGAGTGTCTCCAAGGAAGTAAACTGAGAGAGACCGTCTCTCTGCCTCCAAGAAGGAATGACCAGATTTCCCAGAATTCTCGGGAGAAGACCCACGCTCACACAGAGGTCTCACTGGCTATCTCCTGATGGATAGGCTGGACTCTACCCCTACACTCTTCAACCTCAAGCTGACACCAGATTAGGTGACTGCCACCCGAGGGGCCATCAAGTTGACTTCAATATGGCCCCGTAGGCTGACATCTGCAGGAGAGCATCCACTCCTTCTCCTGGGGCCTCTAACTGCTGAGGACTCCTGGCAAAGGTCAGTGAATCGACTTCAAACTTGACTTCAGTGACTTTCAGGGAAGCTGCGTGACTATGGAAAGATGGTGTCACCCCAATCTATGTTCCCAGCTGAAAACTGTCACAACTTCCGCTCTTGTCTACCTTAAAGTACACCTTCTGAAATACTTGAGCCCTTTCCCTGCGCCCTGTACTCCACTTACAAAGCAGCCACCCCAGTCTCAAACATCTAGGAAGAGAGGCACATCAGTGCAGAAAAAACTCCACTCAGCAACAGGGCTCTTGAACAGGACGTGGAAGGGAGGGCCAGGGGGCCCGTCGCATGAATCTCACTGCTCCACAAAACGTCAGCGACTTTAAAAGGTAAGAACCACCTCACAGCACTCGGGCAAATGCATGTAATCCTCTTAAACAGGAAAGCTCATAGCTTCCACTATCATTTTCTAAAAGGCATATGCAAAAACGGAGAGGTAGGACAGAGCAATAGCTGTTGCATTCAATAATATTCTTTTCTCTCTCTCCTTTCCTAAACTTTCCAGAGCATCCGCTAACATTTACCATTCCTAAAATATTTGAATTGCTTGGAGAGCCCAGATGGAGGAATGATTAATTCCCACTGAAATAACGTATGTGTACGTGAGAAACTGGAGGGCCGACGTGAATGGCATCATTGTCAGGACGCACCATCACAGATCACTCTGCATAATGCCATCTCAGTTGCGGCGCACCAGACATGTCCGTGCCCTGCCACCGGCTTTCCGGCTCACCTGATAATGTGTGACCCGGGTCATTTTTTTTAACCATATTTTTATTTTTCAAAAAGAAATTTATGTGAATGGGGAAATACCCCAACAGTATCAAAAGGGTCTAAAGTAAAAAGCAAGATTTTCGTCTAGCCCAGATGCCTGTATCCCTCCCAAAGGCGATCTCCATCAGTGGTTTCTTACATGGTCTATGTAGACAGACTGTATAAGCCCTTTGTTTAAAATAAATGGGCACATTCTGTATATGATTTTTGTAGCTGGAGGCTTTTTTATTAATGGAATAAAATTCCTTGGGCCATTTTCCTTAGGAACATAAACTGCTTTAATCCTTTAGCATCTGTAAATCATATTAAATGGATGCACTATCATTTCCTTCACCAGACCATCCACTCCATTTCCCACCCTACCCCCCCACCTCCTGCAAAAAAATCATCAATGACATGGCTAGTAAGGATTATTTATATAATTTTCATGATATTTTGATTTTTCTACCCTAGCCAATCCCAACTCTTCTGATTCTTTTTTTTTTTTTTTTGGGGGGGGGGGCATCACTGCTCTCCGGCGGTGGGAGTAGGCGGCCAGCCCCACTGCTGGAATTGAACCTCAGTCCCAGTGGGCCGCAGCCCCGCGCACAACCACTACGCCACCGGGGCTCAACCCCCCAACTCTTCTGATTCTTAAAACAAACTTCATATACAAGTATCCTAGCATTATCTGGCACCAGACATCTTAATCCCTAAATATATTAAACTACCTCTGAATTCCAGCCCTAACTTTTCTCCCTTAAGTTTCCTAAGTCTGTAGGCAACACCCAACTGCCCGGTGAACAGTGCATGGATACCCCAGAGCTACCGCCATGCCACATGCCCCCCACAGCCTCAATTGTCTGGAATCGAAAAAAAGAACAAACAAAACCCTGACTGCAAGCCCATGTTCTGTTTTCCTTTGCTGGATCTGGCACTGCCCTTCATCATCACTGCAGGCTGAAATTTAGACTCTTCCTTCTTTCCTCTCTCCTCTCCTAGCCATACCTTATCAACCGATCACTACTGGCTTTGCCTTTTAGTGTCTTTGCATCCCTGTCATTCCTGTCCCCACAGAAGCCATCACCTCCCATCTTAACCTCTGGACGGTGTTCTAACCACTTCCCCAGCCAGCTCCAAACCCACACTCCCTCTCCAAGCAGCCTTGCTGAAGCACAAGCATGACCATGCCCCGTCCCTACTTAAAACCCCTCAGTGGTTCCCACAGTGACCTGAGGAAGCTGATCTAAGTTCTCTAACTGGCCCCACCAGGAAACCCACACATCGCAAGCTCTTAGGGGCTCTTTCCCCGGTACCCCCACTTCTTGCAAACACAGACTGGACACCCCAGTCGCTGGCGTGTCAATTCTGAGTCAGGATGACCCTGGTGTGTCGGAGTAGAACTACACGCCACAGAGCTTTCAATGGCCTCTGAGGGGACGCAAAGCTCCAACCTTTCTGTTTGAAGCAAAGTGGACTCATCCTATCTGCCATCAAGGCTGACAATTCACTGTGTCTGTCATCAAGGCTGACCAGTCTTGAAGAGCAAGGATGTCTCTCTGAGAACCAAGGTGAGACTGACCCGAGTCTTGGTCCTTGCAGTCGTCTGATATGCATAGGGGGGAAAGATGAACAGTCCATAAAGAAGAAGAGCCTTGGCAGTAAAGTACGGGACTGGTGAAGGAAACGAACAGGTCATCTCTGCAAGAAGGGCTAATAAGTCTGTCTTGGGAGAGGTGCAGCCAGAGTGCCTTTGAGAAGCAAGGATATTGACACTGTCTCTTCTACTGTGGCCACCTTACCAGGAGAGATCAGTCCCTGGAAAAGGGCACCGTGCTTGGTGGAGGGGCAACAGAGAGGAGGAGGGCCTGGAGCAGATGAACTGACATACTGGCAGCCAACCATGGGTTCAAAGCTAACAACAGGTGTCAGGATGGTACAAGACAGGGCACTGCTCTGTTGTTCACAACCAACCCGAGGCCCCTAACAGTAACAACAAGAGGGCACATAATTCTCACACTCGCCTTCCGGTTGCAAATGCTGTTCCTTTGGCTACAATCCATCCTACCTCGCTTGGTTTAGCATAGCAAATGCTTACTCATGCTTCCAGGAAGCGGTACCTCCTCCCAGAAAGGATCTCCCAACCCTCTGGGCAGAGGAAATGCCGCTGCTTTGGGAGGCTATGCACGTGTCCTCGCCAGGATGAACTTGTGTGCCTGTCGGTCGCTCAGTCTTGCCCACGAGAGTTTAACTCCATCCGGGACAGAAACCACAACTCCACTCATCTTGGTAATTGCCAGAATCTAGGACCAAGCCTGCCTCATTAACTGTATCACACACCCATCGAATCACACTCAGATAAACCAGGAGGAAATTTCAGAAAACCTACCACACACCACACCCTATCCTAGATGTGCTGTACAGACATCGGCTCATTTTGCATCCTCTGCCGCAAACGATCCCATTTTCGAGATGAGGAAACCGAGGCCCTGACGTCATGAAGGTGGCCAAGGGCCTAGGGGAGGCGTGAAATTCCAAACAAAGTCCGCTTTCCTCCAGAATCACTGAATCTGTCCATCTGGCTGCTCACGGGCACGTTTTTAGTGCCAAAAGTAGACAGGAGAGCCAATATTCGTGATTATGGACAACCTAACCGTCGTCATTCAAAAAATAACGGTATAAAGCCATCCAGAATGTAAGCTTGAAATGGCAGGGAACTAAAAAGATGGTAAAGCACACAGATCGTGGACCCACAAAGTGGCACCCACTGTTAGGTTAGCAAACACAACCTAACAGGTGGCACTCAACATGAAGAGGACACACGGCCTAAGGCGTCGCCATGCATAGGCCTGCTTAAGGTTGAACGAATTAACAGTGCCTTTTAATCCCACTAGTTTTTCATCCCTTGTCCACTCTGTCAACTACTCCAAGTTTCTTTCCCGCCCTTCAAGTCTCTACCTTCTACTGCCCCCATGGAACCCAGTGAAATGGGCCTCGGACGCACACCCTAAGGGATTCAGAAGTCGATCCATTCTGGACACGTGCAGTTGGTTCCCTAGCAAGAGGCCCACCCCTGGGCAAGGGCTGAGGCGGCAGCTGGCCAACACAGCCGGCGCCGGCAGGAGGAGGCGGTGAGCTCGGAGGAAGCTCGCCGAGATGTGCAGCCTCGTTTGCCCAAAGACCCGGGAAGAATCCCTGCTCTCTTGTTAAAGCACGCAACTGAATGCCATCAGGCAGTGTGGGAATACACACTCGGCACGGCGCCTGACACGGAGTCTGAGCTCCGGTGGCATCTGTTGAATGACTGAGCGGTCCCAGCAGAAGGCCGGGAAACGTCCTCCCCTCCCCTCCCATCAGGATGGGGACTAAAGAAAAGGAAGCTGGGAAAATGCTGCAATGGAGACAGGAAGTGTGATGGCATTTAACAAAGGTGGGAACACGAGAGGAAGTCACTCCTCCCTCCCACACACCAGAAAAATTAGCTGACGAGCAGCAAGCAGTTAATGGACCCAGACTTTGTTCACAAGAGACAAAGGAGCAAAAAGTATCCCGAGGTAACCAGATACCAACGCCCAAGGAGATATGGGCTGCAACCCAAAACCAGAAAACCTTCTCTCTCCTACCAGCAACCGCAGCCAAACAATACCACACCCCAAGTCTGCAGGAAGGTAGAAGGAGGCAGGTGACTCACGGCTGTCCAGAAACACAGGCAGCCATTCCTCAACACTGCCCGGCGTGCAAACAGACATGACTCTTCAGGGGTAGAGTTTTTAGCTGGTGGTATGATGGGCTCCATGCTGGACTATTCACTGCCAGGCCAGTAGATCAAACCCACCAGTCACACTGCAGAAAAAAGGAAGAAGTTTTCTGCTCCCATCATGGGGAGTTCTACCCGATCCTACAGGATCGCTGTGAGTCAGAAACACCTCCGGGGTAGTCCAGGTGAGGGGAGTTGTGTGTCTAAGACAATGATAAGGAGTCCTACTAGGGCTATTGGATTGTGTTGACCCGCTAAACACAAAGGCAGTGGTTCAAACCCACCAGCCCACTACACGGGAGAAAGTTGAGGTTCTCTGCTCCCATCACGGTTTCCAGCAGCAGATGCTTGGAGGATGGGTCTGCAGAAGGAAGCCGTTCAATTGCTAGTCACCGTGTCTTCTGTGCAATCCCTGCCCTCTGCTCCCATCTTTCCATGGAGGTGTGGGAGGAGCCGGATGCTCAACAAGCCTCAGCAGAGAGGCCAGATCAAGTGAAAGAACTCAGGGGGCTCCAGTTCCAAGGGGCTCAAAAGGTTTGTGGGGGAACCACAGGAACACAAAGGTAGTGGAGTTTCTCCACGAACTTTCTGAAGGCCACTGTTGCTTGGAAGATTCAGCCAAAGAAATCCGTACCGTAGGGACCACCTGGTCAACCCACAACCCACCCTGGGAGTGATGCAGAAAGGGAGATTTTCTATCCTGGTTTCTGCAATGTAGCCAATCTGACGGCACATTGATTGACGCAGCAGCCCAAGCTTCACCCTCCTCTTGAAAAGTTGGGGATGTTTCTAGGTCCAGGTCTTGATGTTTTGACCAGGTGCCATTCAAGTCTCCAAACAACCTTCAAACGTGTCCGAATTCCAAACTGACAGAACACACCGGGAGAGCTAAGCCCTCCAGGCTGCACAGCTACAAAGAGGCTGAGCTGGGACTTGAACCCAATCTGTCTGGTTCCAAAGCCTCCACTCATCAAAACAAACAAAAACAGATGTACCCTGACTGGTAGAGAACAGGAAAGATGGGATCAAGGCTAATTACAAACAACTGACCTCATATGCGGTTGATCCAGTTTAAAGCCCAGGTTTCAAGCTGTCGAGTACTTTCCCTTGACTTGTTGTTCTGCGAGGACCCCGCCATTCTCAGGCGAACCAAGAACTCCTTCTGCGCCCCTTCTGGAGCAAGCACGGAAAACCCGCTCTGGATCAACTGGGCAAAAATGCCACTTAGCAGGCAGAAGCGAGAATAACGCGCTGTTTCCGAGTGTGGGCATGAGTAACGAAAAGGCGTCCCTGACAGAATGGAACGTGAACGCCTGGAAATAAGCAATTTTCCTGTGTGGTGGTTTTTGCCCGCGATCACATCAATCTGTTTGATGAGCCGGTAAAACTGTTTGATGAGTCACTGACCACTTATGCCAGAGTCTATGCAACCCAGCTCAGATTCCACCCAGCAGGGAGTTACACATCCTCCCCCCAGCCCACCCACCCCCAAAAGCCAACTCACTGTCATCTAGTTGGTCCTGACTTTGCTGGTGACCTAACAGGACAGAGTTGGATGGCTCTGTGGGTTTCCAAAGCTTTAAAGCAGGCGTCCCCAAAATACAGCCCGCAGCCCACCGGTCACATGTGGCCCTTGGAGGACATTTATCCTGCCCGCCAAGTGTTTTTGCCACCGCTACCTTCCTGCTTAGCAGCCGACTCAGCCTGGGCCCACAGTGATTTGTTCATAGTTTTGTTTGTTTGTTTTTAACTATAGCCTGCCCCTCCAATGGTCGTCGGGACAGTGACCTGCTGACCTAGCTGTTACCAGCCCCTGGGCTGCCACGATTCTTAATTGCACTTGCAGACTCTGAAAACTCCCCCCGCCCTACAAACACACTACCTCCCGGGAACTCTGCTTGTCAAGCGTTTGTTGTTGTCGGGGCTGCAGCTATGAGGTTGCCCTTGCAGCTGACCTGTCCCATTCCAAACCGTTCCAGGCAAGAAGTAAGGAGACCCTGCCCTCCCTGTTCTGGGCCACCTGTGCATCAGGTGCCTGTGGCCCACAGGTTCACACTGGCTCGGCCAGGCTTCCTCCTCCTCCTCCTCCTCCTCCTCCTCCTCCTCGCGGCAAGTCCACTCATGCCTCTAGGGCAAGAGTCGAACTGCTCGTGTTGGTTTCCAAGACTTCAACTCTTCATGAGAGAAGAAAGCCTCCTTTTCTTCTGGTCCAGATTCCTAGCTTCCAGAGCCCCAGTGGGGTAGTGGGCAAGGCAAGTCCACGGTCAGCAGTTGGGACCAACCAGCCCCGGCTTGAGAGAAAGAAGAGACTTTCTACTCCCGTAAAGAACTTGCTATGGACACCCACAGAAGCAGTTTGCCCTGTCCTCGGGGGCTGCTGTCAATCAGAACCGGCTCCAGGCCATTGAGTTTGGGGAGTACAGAGACTAAGGCAACTTCTCCAAACCATCACCCTGAGATCATCTTTTTAACCCCGACTCTTGACAAAAGGCGGTTCCTAAGGTCATCCGGGTCCAACAAGTAGTAAAGATGATTTTGCCTCAGACGCTGTGCTTTTTCCAAGAATTACCTCCGCGCTGTCAGTCTCACAGGGGAAGACTCCAAAAGGCAGTCTAGAAGCTGTGTTTGGGGGTAAATTGTTACTACGTGAAAAGCATTCCAGCCTGGTTTCCTTAACAATGTTGATAACATAGGGTACACATAGGGTATGAAACTGTCCTCCTTGAAACATTTTTTAATCTGATTGGAAATTTGTGTGTAAAAAAAAAAAAATTTACAGATGATCCCTTCAAGACCGGTGCTAAGAGTTGCAGTACCGGAAGGGTGGAGGGCAAGTAGAGTAGAAAGGGGGAACCGATTACAAGGATCTATACATAAAACCTCTTCTCTGGGAGATGGGCAACAGAAAAGTGGGTGTAAGGAGATGTCAGACAGTGTATGACATGAAAAGATAATATTAATTTATAAATTATGGAGGGTTCATGAGGCAGGGGGCACCCACAGGGAAGGGGAAAAATGAGGAGCTGATACCAAGGGCTCAAATAGAAAACAAATGTTTTGAGAATGATGAGGGCAACAAATGCACAGATGTGCTTGACATACAATGGATGGATGAATGGATTGTGCTAAGAGTTGTACGAGCCCCCAATAAAATGATTTTAAAAAGCCAACATTTCAGGTGGGTTTCTAATGTTGGCTTGGTATGATTTTCACTTTGACCCCTGCTACACGTCCTTAAAAGGGGAGCCCGGGTGGCCCAGAAGGCTATGCGCTGGGTTGGTCAGCGGTTGGACAAAGACTCCATGGCAGTGGGTTTGGACTCTGGCTGGACACGTCCTGAGTGACACACCTAACCAGAAGTAACTGGAAGTTTTAGAGGTTGGATTGTGTGTTAGTCCGGGTAGACTAAAGTAACAAATTCATAAACACGCCTATGGATATAAGGGAACGGTTTATATACAAGAGGAATGGAACACTGAGGAAGCATTCCAGTCCAGTCCAGTCCAAAGTCATAAGTCCAATATTAGCCCATATGTCCAATACTAATCTATAAAGTCTCCTTCCGACTCACAAAGCACGTGCAGTAGAGGCGTCCCAGTGCCGGGAGGGGTCTCCCCATGACTCATTTTCAGGAGCCATCAGCAGTATCCATCGGTGGTGACAGCATCTCAGTGCTGGCTCCGGCCCCAGAGGTCTGGTTTTATCAAGGTAAGCCCATGTGGCTTCTTCTCCAGCTCCTCCATTCTCCAGGAATCAGGATCGATCAGCATGCTGTCATCCCGTCTTGTCAGTAGTTCGTCGTTGTCTTGGATACTGAGAGTCAAGTTTCTCTTCTCCAATTGGGAAATACTGCGAGAAACTTTTCAGAATTCTCAAGAGAAAGCCATACCCACACAGAGGCCTCGTTGGCTACTCATTGGCTATCTCCAGATTAACAGGCTAGACTCCACCCCTACATCCCAATCATGAAATTGACATCACGAATACATGACTGCCACAGATTGCTTCTTCATGAGCAAGTTTCCAACTTCCCAGTGGGCATTTCCACCTGGTGACTGCAGACCAAACCAGCTGCCCCTGGGTGGTGTTTGACTCAGGCACCCGCACTGTGAGCCAGGTTCCGCAGCCATTACCTTTCAGGGGTCGCTCTCTGGGCCTTTTGAACCGACCACCTTTCTGTGAACAGTGCAGTACTTTGTCATCTGTGCTACCCACAGGTTCCTATGCCTAGATAGCCCAGACCTCCCACCCACCGCCACAACATTGGTCCTGGCTCGAAACTCACGGCCATCAAGGCCAGTCTGGCTCACAGCAACCTTGTAAGGCAGGGCAGGCCTGCCACAGTGGGCTTCTACGACTTTGTCTCTCCAGGAATGGACAACTTCATCTTTCTCTCAGACATATAGTGACCCTACTTCAGGCTTCTGAGGCTATGAGTCTTGATGGAAGCCAATAGCCTCCCTGCAGCCTAATTGGTGGGGACAATCCAGAAGGGGCTATCAACTAGGCCCTGTCCCTGTCTTCTTGGCAGGGATCCCAATGACTATTAACACTCGTCATGGTCCATCCCGGCCTGGCAAGTCCTGGAAGGGCCAAATACTCAATCCTTGTCTGTTCTGGAACACAGAACACGGGAGACGCTCTCATCTCCCCACAGATGCCACCTCCCAGGTGCGCCTTCTCACTGGTCTCATGCCTTCAGGACAGACCCTGGCCTGGCCAGCTGAGTGTGAGACTGTTGCCCCATTTGCAAAACGAGGTTGATGACGGCAACTCCCGGCAAGGTCACCGTGAAGATCGCATGGGTGAAGGCTCAGGGAGTGGACCAACATGAGGGTTTCTCCCCCTCTTCTCCTCGGGCCTCAAACCTCATCACTTGACCTAGTTCAAGAGCCTCCTCACACAGACGCTCCACCACCCACTCGTGCCCACACACCCATCTTTCCTGCACACCACGACACACAGACCTGAGGATTCCACCCTCCCCTGCAGGAAAGCCCTGCCAGGTCCACGTCTGCACTGTGCAGGCCAGAAAATGTACACACAAGCATTCTCAGCATTATTCACAACAGCCCACAAGTAGGAACCCCCCTCAATATCTACCACCCTGGAAAGAACCTTTAAAAGGTGGCCTCTCCACACACTACAATAATATCCGGTCACCAAAAGGATGGAAGTACTGCTTCGTGCCGTTGCATGATGAAGCATGACCGTGCTGTCACTGTCGGAGTTTGGTGCCATCAAAGTGACCCTGTGCACAGTGGAACCAAACGCTGCCTGGTCTCCAGCCACCCTCCCAGTGGTGACATTTCAGTCCATGGCTCCAGCCACGGTGTCAGTCTTTCCCATAGGGCTGGCCCTCTACTTGACCAGACACGACTTCCTTGTTCAGGGGCTGGTCTCTTCTCACCTACGTCACGATGTACAACAAGCCACATACCAAAATGACAGATACTAATCGACTGTCCTATATGAGTGATCCCGAATAAGCACATTCCTACACCCAGAGAGCTGATTACAGGCTCACATGAGCTGGGACTAGGGCCCAGGTCACGTGAAGGTTAAGAGCCCCAGCAAGGTTGGTGGTTATGGGCACCAACCAGCTCCACGCGAGACCAGAGAGCTGATTACAGGCTCACATGAGCTGGGACTAGGGCCCAGGTCACGTGAAGGTTAAGAGCCCCAGCAAGGTTGGTGGTTATGGGCACCAACCAGCTCCACGCGAGAGAGGCTTGGCCAGCAGGTGGGGAGACTGCAGAGACACTGAGCTTCCTGGTAACACAATCGCTCAGCTGCTAAGGCCAGGTAGGCCATGTGAAGCCACCAGCCTCGCCCAGAGGCGGCAGTCTGCTTCTGTAGAGAGACCCCCGGCCAGCGAGACTCTGCCCTGCAGGGTCATTATGAGTCAGCGACCTCCCACCAAGGGGACTGGCATCTCTGCCCGTGATGATGAATGATGAAAACACTTTAAAGATACACAGCAGTGATGGCTCTGCCACAGAGTTGTGCCCTTAAGAAGCTTTTGATAGTACATTTTATGTTACACACAAGGGGGCTAAAGGGAAATTCTGTGGGCAAACAGAACTGAAGAACCACAGAACTTTGTACACAACATTTGAAACCCCTGCTTATCATTTTACTCCAATAAAAAGATTTTTAAGAAAGTACTTGCTGGAGAAAAAAAATGAATGCAAAACCTCCACCACCCTTTGATAAATGAAAAGTGCTCCTAATTTGCCAGTTAACACTCTCATAGTCACGTAGCAGCTCTGTAAATTCCTAAGGATATTATATTTATTGTGCTGCTTGTAGAGACTGTTTCTAATGAAAAAGGAGGGGGAAGAAAGCGGTGGGGAAGTGAAATATCTTTCTGAATTCTGTCCCCATAGAGCTTAATCACTGTGTCTCAGAAACAGCATCGCCTCACTTTTTCCAGGAGGGAGGGAAACCACGCCTGGTGCCCCCACAGTCTTCTGTCTGTCCGCTTGTACTTTCACCAGGAGAAGCAGCTGGGCAGCGGAAGGGCTCTCTCTTGCTTAATCAGGCACCCTGGTGACCTGGCAAATACCCAGTGAGCTGCTTACGGCAAGGTCAGAGGTTCTAACCCACCAGTCGTTTTGAGGGATAAAGACACTGCTTTCTATTCCTGCAAAGGGTCAGTTCTACCCTGTCTTGCAGGGTGGATATAAGTCAGCATTGGCTCCACTGATGGCAAAGAGTGCATTAAAGGGGGAATGACATCATTTCCTTTATAAGCCACTTATCATTTGAATAAAAGGTCCCTTCCAGCAGTCGTTTGAGTTACGAGTTTGAAGGTATCCCGGGGGATAGTTGAAGAGCCCTGGTGGTAAAGTGGTCACTCCTTCCTTGGCTGATGAACCACAAGGTCAGTGGTTCAAGATCACCAGCCAACGCACTCTACTCCCCCAAAGAGTGACTGTCTCAGAAACCCACAGGGGCAGCGCTACCTGGTCCTACAGGATGGCGTCGAAATCAACGAGATGCCAAGGGAAGGGAAGGACTTAGGGAGTTCTCCGAGTTCTTCTCATGTCCGTCAGACCCGTAAGTCTGACGCTTCTCAAAACGGGATCTGAGTTTTGTTCTACATGTTTCCCCATTCTGTCAGGGACTAACTACCGTCTCTCAGCTTGGAACGTCAGAGGAGGTGGCTGGGCGTCTCCAGCTCTGGCATCAAGTAGATGAGACCATGGTTCACGCGGCCGTCCGTCTAGGTGGCTGGTTTTCACTCTGAGCCTTTGGTTTCCTTCCTTCCCTTTTGCTCTGGAGACCAGTCATTGCACTTCAGATGGCCACACGCAGACGGCTTTTAAGACGACAGACACTACTCACCCAACTAGAATGTGCATCATTACCTTTATGGGTTGCGCCAACTGACCTAGTGGCCCCACGAGACAATGATTTGAAGTCCTCAAAGCCAGCAAACCAATCCATATGGAGGTATATGGATATGTCTAGGAAATATTCAGGACTGTGCGGCCTATGTACTTTATTTTATATGTAGACAGATGCAGCACACACAAATATGTCTGGATACAGGCCTATAGAAACACCTGAACATTACACCAGTCTATTTATGTGTGCTTCCTTGGCATATATATGCATACAAACAAATCTGTGTAATCAGACATGCTTTGTTTTTATTACTGCAGTTGCAGAATTGGATACCTCACAGCATTTCCAAAACCCTGCCTGCCTGGGTACTTCCTACTGTCAGCATTTACCTCGGGCCGACTCCACCATTATTCAGCACCGCCCTTCTCCTGAGCTCTGGTGGCGTACTGATTCTGATTTGGGCTGTGATCCACAAGGTCCCAAGTTCAAAACCACTAACCAAACCACTAGAAAAAGAAGGGGCTCTCTACCCCCACAAAGAGTTATAGTCCCAAGAACCCACAGGGGAAGTTCTAACCTGTCCTACAGGGTCTCTGTGATTTGACTTGACTCAATGGCAGTGAGGGTTGGGTTTCTTGTAACCAAAACTAACAAGTGTTGACAGCTTGAAAAGTGATTCGTCTTCCCTCTCATTACTGGAAACTCACCCTGGAACACTGCTTTCTAGTACGCATACTAAATCTCTCTCCCTCTCTCTTCTCTCTCTCTCTCTCTCTCTCTCTCTCTCTCTCTCTCTCATAATAATAATAGTAGATCACGCAGTAGTTGTCCTTTTAAGGGTGACTTATTTCACACAATGTACCATCCTCCACATGACATCTTTGGAAGGCCTTACATGGACAAGTGTGCACGCAGCAACCACACTCTGCTCACTTATTCATCAGTAACAAGCATGAGGCTGTGCCCATCTGTTTGCTATTGTGGGAAATGCTGCAGTGAACAAAAGTGTACATGCATCTATTCTTGTCACTGCGATCAGACCTCTCAGGTACGGGCCCAGGTGTGGAACTGATCGAACAGGCGCCATTTCTAACTGTAGCTGTTTGAGGATGTGCCACGCCATTTCGCACAGTCACTGAACCAGCCCACCAGCAAGGGGGCAAGGGTGCCCTCTCCTCACAACTTCGCCAACATTGGTTGCTCTCCGTTTTTTCAATCAGGGCTTGCTCTGCAGTGGTGAGGTGGTATCTCACTGTGGTTTCCACCTGCCTCCGCTAATGGTTAACGACTGGGAACATCTTTCCATGTGTTCATTCGTTGGCCACTTGAATATCCTGTTTATCTCCACTGGCTATTTTTCAATTGGCAAGACTTTTTCTTGAGCAAGATTAACAAAAGCAAAAGGCCCCCCAGACCTAGAGACAGTTGATGAAAAGAACTCTTCCTAAGTCCAGGCTCATCAAAATGTAAACACGTTGTAAGTAGCCCACAAACTATTCCTTGACTCTTCTTATTCAAAACTGAGGACGTAACGCTTCCCTTTGGCCTTTACATGGATTTTTAATAAGCAAAGTAAGAAACCTTTAGGGAGGCACTGAGCCCGCGTTTCTCTAGGGAAGCTGCTTTCCTGCATGGAAATAGCACAGTTTGTAAACAATCATGCGTGCATGTCATGACTTGAGTGTGGCACTACAGACGGACTCTCATGAAACAAAATGAAGCTGACTGTTGTTCTCAACTACACGGGAGCCAAATACTACAGAAGTCTCCAGAAGTTCTCATGGTCTCAGCAAACAACTGGGTAGTTAGAAATACGGATTCTCAGATAACTTGTTAGCAGCAACCCGGTACCAATAATAAATAGCATTTTCCCGCTACATGCCATTGTCTCTACACAACGCCATCTAACATTAGCCCACCTGCACAGGGCCATAGTCTCTTCTGGCACCTAAATATTGCAACAGCCATAGGTGGCAGGATAGTCAAGTCAGTTGGCATGGCACAGTCCACAAGGAAAACATGCTGCACAGTAGTAACTGGAATCTTCAAAACATTTCAGTCTTACAAGGTGGGACTAGGCCTCTCCTTATATGGAGCAAAGAAGAATGAAGATCAAAGATAGAAACAATTCATTCAAAGGACCTCCTATCTCCTGGGGTCAAAGGAACAAGTGGGTACCCAGCAATTTCAGCTGACAACCCAGGAAGGATTCCATGGAGAGGACCCAGAGACAGTGGAAGAAGGCCACATACCGCGCAACTCAAAGTCGTGGAAGAAAAGGCTTAATGGCTGGCTGGAAACTGGTGGTAGCCTAAGGTGGAAGGCCTTAGTCATCCTTCAGTCATTCTAGAACTGAACTCACTGCAGTGGCTAAACTTTCCGTCAACATACAAACAGGTCAAGAAAGAAAATGGTAAACACTAGGTACATATCTACTCTTGTAGAACAACCAACCACGGAGATTTTCCTTAAAAGGCAGGAGGAGGCAGTATTTACCCCAGGGCAAAGTTCAGAAGCCCGAAGGATTAGGAGAGGAATGGAAGCAGAGACACAAGAAGCGGGAGGTAACATCGTGGACCCTGGAATCAATGTCATGAAACAAAACATGTATGGGTTGCTGATGAAAAATGGATTTACTGTGTAAGCCACCATTCAATTTCCAATTTAAAAACTCTTAAAAAAAAAAAAAAAGAGTAATGTTGTCCACATACCTCAGAACTGATGAAGCTAAAATGAACTCACAGTGAGTCAGAGACCATGTGATCTGTGTTGCTGTCAGGTACCCTCCGTCGGTCCAGCGAGCCTTAAGGCAAAACCTTCACCACTGTTTCTAGGCTCCAGCCACTATGTTCTTGCCTCTTCTTGAGGGTCGTCGGCTGTTCCCTGCCCCTCCACTTTACCAGGCGCCATGTTTTCCTCCAGGGACTGCTCTCCCCCAACAACATGTGCATGCGTATGCGTGTATGTATAAATATATGTGCATGTGTGTAAACATATATACACAGATACAAAAACACAGTTCTTCTTCTTCGTTTGGTAAGGTCTCTGGATGGTACAAGCAGGATGCAATATGCTGCTAAGTTAAAGGACAGTCTTTTGAACACACCCAGTCCCTGCAGAACAAAGGCTTAGAGGATCGACTTCTGCACAAAACAGAGCCAACAAAGCGCTCTGTGGAACGTCTGTCCTGTACCACGTTGATGGCAAGAGTGAGTCAAGTTGACAGCAACACCTTTTCAAGTTGACAGCAACTACAACAGTACAAAGTACTTACTCTGTTCCCAGTACTGATTATTTAACACAGACAAATTATAATGCATAAATCAGAGTCCCTGCCCTCTAAGGTATTAAACATAAAGAAGGTACCAGGCACTGCCTAAGACAGTTACCAGAGACCACCTGAAGCAATTCTACACGTGCCCGCCATTCTTTATTACACAGAGTTCTTTTACGTTGACTTTTGTCCAGACTTACAACAAGCACTTGGAAGAAAATCAAGGGAAATCATTTCAGCAGCACATTATGTTAAGGAAGTCTGCTATCATTGGAATTTTTACCTACATGTCTGTTTCCAAGACAATGTAGCTATAAAATCATGCACTTAAATGTAAAGCTGTTACTTCAAACTAGCAAAAGTCTTTCTCAGAGATGTATTCTGTAAACACTGAAAGCACAGGTAATATGAATACACATTGAGAAATCAACAAACTTTATTAAAAGGGTTTTAATATCTTTATACTCAGATAAACTCTCTCATTTGGAATAAAATTCAACCACCAAATTATGTTTAACATCCAAACCCTTTTATCAAAGAGACATATGATTTATAGTCATAAGATAACCATGTAACTGTGACAGCTAGAAAGAATAGCTGGATGTGTTTCCAATCACACCTAGAACAAAAATTCATCTTGAATACCTTCGTATTCCCATAAAACCAATTTCTAAAACTTATATGCTATGTTGCATTTTTAAAATGAATTTCCAAACTACAGTTTCTTTTTTATATTTTATTGAATATTTAGATTTAGATTTTTGTATTTTATTGAATATTTAGATTTTCATCAAACGTTAATACTCATTCCACATCATAGTAGGAGGCAGGGGGGCAAGACACACCATGCTTACCAAATGCTTATCCCTAAATTTAACTATTTATCTCTTTAAACCTGACCTCCCAATTGACAGGTACTACAGGGCACAAAGGAACAAGGTGACACCAGACAGCAGAAGGAAGCAAACAAACTCACATATGGATCTTTCTATAATTCCACCAAGTTTTCAGAAAGCCAGGTAGGAACAAGTGAGTTAGAGAGACAAGGCGAGTGAGTGAGTGAGTGAGTGCAAGTGTGATCATGAGAGAGGCATGAAGTATTTCACTGGCTCTACAAGCCACCGATTTGTCCCACCAAATAGCCCATGTTACCCTGACAGGCCTGGGTGAGAAGGTTGGGAGAGGCACTGATTGGATCATGTGATTCCCTGGAAGTCGGTCAACAGGGTTCACGGTCATAGGTAATCCTGCTGGGTATAAAATCAGTCATCTCAGAACCGAGGAAGGGAGCTCACTCACAACTGGGGCCAGCAAGAGAGGAGAGTCAGGCGCACACCATACCATTTGGCCCTAAGACCCGTTTGCTGAATGGGACAGCTTTGACATCAGCTTTGTCATCAGCGGAGGGGCAGGGGTGGAGCCAGAGCTGTAATCCTTACACATGCCAACTGTCATGCCTGCCTGCTGCTGAGTGCCACTGGGTTGGAACTGCCCCTACTTTGCTTGGCAGCTGAGTGCTGTACTCCCTGCATCCAGAGGGACACCCTGACATTAGAACTACATGGGACTAAAAAGCCCAGCCACGAAAAACAAAAACACCTGGCTGACTTCGGTTAAGTCCATGTTGACCCTTTTCTGACCACAGCAGCGGTGGCTGTAGAGTTTATCCTGACGGAGAACTCCAGTTGAGTCAGCGGACCAATAGATTCCATTAGGGCTTTTGATGGCTGGTTTTTAACCAACAGACTGCCAAGCCTTCCTTCTGAGGCACCTCAGGGTAGATTTGAACCTGAAACCTTTTGATTAGCAGCCAGGGGCCTAATCAATTTGCACCTTGCAAGGACCTTTTTTCATGTGTGTGTGTGTGTGTGTGTGTGTGTGTGTATAAAACTTATTGTCATCGGGTTGTTTTCAACTCATGGAGCATAGATCTGCTCTGGGGGGAGTTAATCAGTAGGCCTGTCTTTTGAGGTGCCTTTGGGCAGGTTTGCTATCAGCCTGTAGGTGAGCCATCAAGGAAACGTTGACACCTTAACTTTTCGTACACAATGTACCCAAGGAGCTGATTTAAGGACCTATAATAAGACCATAACACTCACTGATTTTCACTTTAGAAGCATTCACATTTCCACTATCTTTGGCATTCTGAAATAATTAGGTGTTTTTTTTAACATAACTAACGTAGTCTCTAAGTTAGACTTTGCCTATAATATGAAATTCCCATTTGAAAATACCCCCACCCCCTGACTAAGGAGTTAAACAATACTTATTCAAGCTCACTGCTTTGGACCTCTGTAAGGGAGGAGACTTCCAATTCATCCCAGATGTAATCCACACACCTTTTTCCTTTTCAAAACCATCTTTAGATACTTCAGAGATTTTGCAAAGCTTTTATTCCCATAAGGTCAATGACTACTGGGTTACTAACCACTACTACCACCAATAAAAACCTGAAACCAAAATACTTGTGAGTCTTTAGGATTTCCAGGAAAGTTATTTTGGCAAACCCACTGCCATCAGGGCGACTCCCACTGACTGCAGTCCTGAAGACAGGGCAGAACTGCCCTAGGGTTCACAAGGCCGTACATCTTTACCCATGCAGGCTGCCCCCGACTGGCTAGTGGATTGACCACTGTGCCACTGGGGCAAACTTCCATCTTGACAGACCAGAATGGGCTCTACCTCTTAGGCATGGATCCTGGGCGTGCTTAAACAATTAGTTGCCGGGCTGAGCCCCGGTGGCGTAGTGGTTGTGCGCGGGACTGCGGCCCACTGGGACGGAGGTTCAATTCCAGCAGTGGGGCTAGGCCTCCTACTCCCACCACCGGAGAGCAGTGATGCCCCCCAAAATAAATTAATTAATTAATTAATGTTAAAAAAAAATTAGTTGCCAAGAAAGCTTCACCTTCCCACGACTCCTACATACTCCGGGGCTGAATGTTTCATGGCAAGTTTTCGACTGAATCTGTAGTTCATTTGAGGAAAATGTCATTTTGTTCTATTCGAGAACTCGAACGTTTCCAAAAGCTCTTTGGAAATGCACTTACAGCACAAGCGACGAACCCAGAAGCCTAAGTCACTGCCGAAGAGAAGCGACCAAACGTGACGTCTCTTTTGTGACTTATAACACTCGAGCCTCTTTCACAGACACTCTGTCTGTCTCTGACTCACACAACCTGGGAGATATCAGCTTTCCAACACTCTCGCAAACCTCTAACTTGGGTCAGCTTTAAAGCCAACAAGTTACCCACCCTTGGTTATCCACTGTATGCAGGGAATGCGGCCCCGAGAGCTCCGTTCAGCTTTACGACTCATCCATCACCTCAGAACTCCCAACAGGAAGGCTCTGCTCAGATGAGACCTTAGGAGACCTCAGGTGGTCCCTGCAGACAGCGCTTGTTGTGCTGGTGGTTGTGAGGTGCCCTTGAGTCCAGCGCAGCTCTTAACGACCCACCAGAACTAAACACAGTGCTGAGCCATCCACACAAGCATGTGCATTCTTGAGCCCATTGTTGGAGCCACTGGGCTCATCCATGTCCTTGAGCATCTTTCTCTGTTTGCTGTCCCTCTACTTTGCCAAAGCATGACGCCCTTTTTCAGGGCCTGCTCTGTCCTCACAACGTGCCTAAAACCATGTGAGGTGCAGTCTCGCTGCCCGTAAGGAGCACCTGGCTACACTTCATCCAAGACCGCTTTCTGCGATCTTTCAGCAGCAGTGCACCGCACCGGCACCATCATTCAAAGGCACTGATTCTTCCTTGGTGCAGACATGATCCGTCCGGACTCCAACCAGCTGAGAAGGTTCCTCGAAACTCACTCTACACGTCTGTCAGGCTTCCGGGCCGGGCTGTTGTTGACTACAATGCGCCATACCTGTTGCAGTCTGCATCATGACTGTCCACGTACCTCCTGGCTGGGTTCCCCAATGAAAAGAGAACGCAGGACTCCAGGCAACATGTGTGAGAACCGATAAAACAACTTGGAGAAGAAAATGGACCCAGGCTGAAATCCTGCATCTCCTCGTATGCAGATCCCTTCCATGTAAGGGAGTCTTGTACCTGCCTAAGGTCACTAAGGGTTGACAGTGCGTGTGCTAGATATATAATCATTTGTCAGTTTGAGGATTAAGGGTGCAGGGGAAGAGTCTAGTCTATCAATCGGATCATCATAGACAATGAGGCTTCTGTATGGGCCTGGCCTTCTCCTGAGAATTCTGGGGACTCTGGTACTTCCTTCTTGGTGGTACCATCTCTCTCTCAGCTCATTCCCTGGGAGACTCTGCTCACTTCCTGTGAGCTATGTCTGAGGAAAAGCCACATGGACCTACCCTGATGCAGCCCTGGGAACTGGAGTAGCCCCATGGAGACCCCTGCCAGATCTGAGATGCTGACAACACCACTGGATCCAAAGAATTCGCACCCACTGGCCTGTGATCTGGCTGCATTCAGCATCACTGTGCGTGTTTCATGAGTCTGAGGAGGATTTCATAGATTGCTGATGGACACAGGGGCTAATATCGGACTTAGGACCTCGATCTGAACTGGGCTGGGTTGTTTTCCCCAACGTTCAAATGCTCTTGTATAGAAATCTCTTTCTTACACACATAGGTGTGTCCGTGGATTGGTTTCTCTAGTCTACCCAGACTAACGCAGTGAGACCCCCTAACTCGGCTCAGAGCTGGTATTTAACAACTGTGGGCTCCCTCCCTTCTCCCAGGAGAAAAAGAGGAGGAGGTAAGACCTTTACAATTGTGGACAACCGTCCATAGGTACAGCAAACTGGTCAGCACCTCAATCATCATTTAAGTATGGAAGGTGGAGAATATACTAGAAATATACCTGTGAGGAAACAGTGTTTACTTAAGCAAGGCCTAGGACAGAGGATCCCACGTGGCATAGCGGACTACAGACGGAGCTGCTAACCTCCAATGGCTCCAAGGAGAAAGAGAAGGCTGTCTCTTCCTGTAAAGATTGACAGAAATCCACAGAGGCGGTTCTATTCTGTCCTATAAGGTCACCATCTGTCAGAATCACCTCCATGGAGAGAGTTCTGCTTTTGAGGGGCCCTGGACAGTGACGGTTTCCAATGTAGCATACAGTCAAGAAGACTGTCAGCAGAAACAAAGCTGAGAGAAAAGTGATGACAGGCAAGAAACGGGCCCAGGCCCACTCCCTTCAAGTCAATCCTGAGTCATAGCCGATCCTATAGGGCAGAAGCAAGCTGCTTCCCTTGGGTTTCAGAGGTTAAAAGCTCTGCAGAGAGCTGGTGCCCTCATCTCTCTCCTGCTGCTGGGTTTGATCTGTTGGCCTTGTGGTCAGTAGCCCAATGCATAACCATCTACGCCAGCAGAGATCGTTAGAAAATGCTCCCCAAAGCATACAAACACACTGCCATCAAGTCACTTATGATTCCTATCAAGCCTATAGGACAGAGCAGATCTGCCCTTTGGGTTTCTGAGAACTTTGAATC
Organism: Nesogale talazaci; assembly: GCA_004026705.1. Taxonomy (NCBI): domain Eukaryota; kingdom Metazoa; phylum Chordata; class Mammalia; order Afrosoricida; family Tenrecidae; genus Nesogale; species Nesogale talazaci. The sequence continues at coordinate 10,125 of PVJH01023219.1, read as the reverse complement.
TTGCCGGAGTAGATAGCCTCACCTTTCTCCAAAGGGATGACTGGTGGATTTGAATCAGTGACGTTTAGGTCAGTACTTCAATGGTAGCCCACTCTGCCCCCAGGGCTCCAGGAATCATAAATGACTCGCCACCCATTACCACCTGCCCCAAGGAAAACGCAGGAGTTCAGTGGCACCTGTGGAAAGATGGGGGACAGTTTCAACTGGAGAGGAAAATCAAGGCCCTGATTACGGAGGATCTGGAAAGCAGTAAGCAAAAGGAAGACTTTTACACACCACCCTCACCTGACCCAGCAGGCAGGAGTTACGCTACCCACTGCATGCAAATTAAATATAGTGAGTACAATATAAAACAGCCATTGAGGAGCTTGACACAACGACTAGATGGATGGATTGTGATAAGTGCTGTATGAGCCCCCAAAAAAATGATTAAAAAGACCAGGACAGATGATCCCTCAGGACTAGTGGAGGGAGTGGTGATACTGGGATGGTGGAGAGATGGTGGAATAGAAAGGGGGAACCAATTTCAGGGATCTACATATAACCTCCGCTCTGGGGCACGGAACAGGGATGTGAGTGAAGGGACACATCGGACAGTGTTCGACATGAAAAAGTCATAGCAATTTGTAAATTATTAAGGGTTCATGGAGAAGGGGGAGTGAGAAGGGAGGGGAAATATGGGGAGCTGGTACTAGGCGCCTAAGGGGAGGGAGGATGCTTGAGAGTGATGATGGTAACAAGGGTGCAAATGTGGCCTGCAGACACTTGACATATATATTGATCATAATGGGAGGTGTACGAGCCCCCAATAAAATGATTTATTTTTTAAAAAGGCTCAAGTAGAAAATATTTGAAAAGGACGATGGCAACATGTGTACAAATATGCTTGATGCAAATGACGTATGAAATGTTATAAGAGCTGTAAGAGTCCCCAATAAAATCATTGGGGGAAAAAAGAAGATAGGCTATCAATGATGGTTGTGCAACACAAGGAGTATAATCAAAGGCCCTGTACTGAACATGAAGTTGTTGATTTGGAGAACGTTTTGTTGTGTGTGTCTTTGCCACAATTTTTAAAAATAATGATTACATGAGTAACATTGAGTACAAGAAGAAGAAAATGTTCTAAAATTGATTGTGGTGAAGGTTGTATAGCTCTTCTGGGTAGGATTGAACTATTGGATGGTATGGTATGTGGAAGAAGTGCCAATAAAACTGTTTAAACAACTAAAGGAATAAAACAAACAAAACCAGAAAAGTCTTTGAAAACTTTTCCAAGGATCACAGATTCTTATAATGTATCTTCTTTACGAAGACTATAAAACCAGAATAAAGAAAGTCAATGAACAACAATAAAAAAGAATATAAATATAAATTCATACATCATTTTCCACACTAACTTCTTGTCAAATTTCTTTTTAGACGTCATTTTTAACCCCGCAGTGTGGTCTTCCCTTGTTCTTTTACTCTTTTTTTTTTTTTAAGCTTTTGGTATCACTGCCCTGGTGGGAGTAGGAAGCCCAGCCTTGCTCCTGGATAGCTGCTGCTGGATTTGAACCGCTAGCCCTGTGGGCTGCAGTCCCGTGCACAACCACTACACCACCGGGGCTCAGCCACGTTCTTTTACTCTTGACAGGACTGTTACACCACACTTTACAAGGATCTTTGAAATTCTTGTCCGTTTTATAGGGGTCACGCTTAGCTAAAATCAGATTTCAAAACAAAACAAAACAAAACAAGAGCAGATGCTGGCTCATAGTGGCCTGGAAGGATAGGACAGAAGTGCCCCTGTGGGTTTCCCAGGTTGTAACTCTCCAGTAGAGAGAGTCCACCTTTCTTCAGAGGAGCAGCTGGTGACGCAGTCCAACTCTTATGCCCGCCACCAGGAGTATCCAAAAAACGGATACTATAATCTATAAATCCCCAAATCAGATATTATAACCTATAAATACTATACTGTACAGACAGTATAACCCATTGAAATGCCTAGAGTTTCCTGGAAGCAAGGATAAAAGAATGGGGCACTGCTCTCAATGCCACCAGGTTGTAAAATTCTAACAGGCTGTCTACTCTTCCTCCCGGCGACCTCAGATAACCTAAGTTACAGGAGATTGTCAGCTACATCAATCACTGTCTGCCTATTTATTAAATCCCGAACCCAACACAAGCCAAACCAAACTCACTGGCTGGGAGTCCACTAGCGGCTATGGTGAGCAGCCCAGAGCGTGACCACTATGCCACAGAGCTCCGCGAACCAAACACAGGGGCCCTCAATTCAGGGCTGACTCATGGCACAAGCCTGGGTGTCGGTGGAGAACGAGGTTTTCCACGGCTGTTTTCCAGAAACAGATCTCTAGGCCTTTCCTGCAAGACCCTCTCAGTGGACTCCTGGACGAAACTCAAAACCACTGCCCCGAGCTCATTCTGACACAGAGCAAGGAGAGCTGGGGGGCAGCCGATTACCTTGGGTTGCTAGCTGAAAGGATAACACTGAATCCACCAGTCACTCTTTGGGAGAGAAGACTCTCCTTTTGATTCTTGTAAAGAGTTACAGAATCAGAAATCCACAGGGGCAGTGCTACCCTGTCCTATAAGTCGATATAAGTGCATTTGAACCAAGCAAGCACCGTAACCACTGATACTACTCAAGGACTCCCATAGGAATCACTCCTAACAAAAAAATGACTCAGTGCCAGAGTCCACGCTGATTCTGAGTCTGAGACTGTAACTGTTTACAAGCGTAGGAAGCCCAGTCTTTCTCCTTCAGAGCGGCTGATGATTTTGAACTCTCCACCCTGCGGATCGCAGTCCAAGGCTGAACCACTACACCCATAGGGCTCCTTTAATATTAAATATTAGTCAAATTAAAAATTTTTTCATAGGGGCTGAGCCCCGGTGGCATAGTGGTTGTGCGCAGGACTGCGGCCCACTGGGATGGAGGTTTGATTCCAGCAGTGGCTCCACAGGAGCAAAGACTGGGCCCCTACTCCCAACACCAGAGGACAGTGATGTCCCCCCCAAATTTTTTTTGATATTGTTCTAGGATTTTCTTTTTTTCCCCCCCACTACTGGAGGATGTCCACACTTCATTTCGGAGATTACCATCTTAAACGATCATGGAAACTTCTGCTCTCTCACATCAGGAGAGTGGTCCCTGAGTTAGAGTGGTAGCTCACCCTTGGCAGGCAATTCTGACATGTAGCACCCTGACGGGATAGGGTAGAATTGCTCCTATGGGTTTCTAAGACTACAACGCTTTGTAGGAGTAGAAATTCGCATCTTTCTCCCTCCGAGTGGTTGGTGGCTTCACACTGTTCACCTGGCGGCTGGCAGGCCACTACGTAACCCTCTCTGCCACCAGAGTGGGTACTGCTGCTGTTGCTGCCATCAAGTAGGCCCCAACCACAATGACACGATGCGCAATTAAACGAAGCACTGCCCAGTGCTCAACACCATCCTCAGAGTTGGTCCTACGCCTGAACCCATTGTTGCAGCCGCCGGGTCATTCCATGTTGTTGAATGCTCTACCCCTTCACTGTCCAGCAAGCGTGCACGCCTTCCCCAGGGACTGGTCTCTCCTAACAGTACACCCACACTATGGAAGAGCAAGTCTCGTCTAAGAAGCCCGCTTGGCCAAACTTCTTCCAAAACAGATTGGTTTGTCCTTTTGGCAGTCTGTGGTACTTTCAGAATTCTTCTCTGGCACCACAATTCAAATGAGGTGATTGTTCTTCGCTCTTTCTGATTCAACGTTCCACTACCATAACTTGGGTCAGCGCCCCTGACTTCTCAAAGAACCTCCATGCTTCTCAAGAGTCTTTAACGAGGTCTCGTGCAGATTTATTTACCCAATGCCACACATCTTTGGATGTCTTGACTGCTGCTTCCATGAGGATTGACAGGGAAATCAAGCAAGACAAGATCCTTCACAACTTGCACCTTTTCCCCATTTACCATGATGTTGGCTTAGTTGATAAGGTGACGACAATCAGAGTGGATGCAGGATTAGTTCATTAAACAGGTCAAACAAATCATTGTCGTCAAAGGAATTGTCCATGTCTGCATTCTATAGTCCTCCACCCCAACTTGCTCTCTTTCCCTAACCACTTCATGCTCCCAGTATTGGTGAGACCCAATGGGTGTCATATCCCTATTCTTCAACCAGTCACAGACAATGGGTGTAGGATACTAAAATTGTCATGGCTTAATCAAGATTCACTGCCCCTGGAGCAGAAGATTTGCCCAGTTTACCCTGAGGCATGTGGCTAATGGGAACATACCCCAAACCAGGGCTGTTGTCAAGTAATGTGGCAAATGATTACAGCCATGGCCCCCACATGAGTCATGTGGCATGACGTGTCCCTAGGCAAAAGGACCATCCAGTGGGGCCCAGCTCTGATTTTCGAGTCCCAACTGTAGACATCATTGTTGCTCTCCACCACAAGAGGAAAGGGGGATAAAAGGGGGAATGGCAACCCACAACCCCTTACACAGCATGATATGCACCAAGGACAGCAGGCCATGAAGGGCTATGCTGTTTCATTGGCACATGCTTTTTAAAATCCACACATCTAGCTCAAAGTCAGCAAGCACGCAATAGACATTAATAACCGATGTCACTAATCCCAAATAATGTAGAGTACAGCTCAGCAGAGAGAGGGGGGAGGGTAATGGGCTACATGGGAATAATGGGCAGCTCCGAGTTTTTGAGCGGTAATCCAATACCCCATTACACAAGTGCCTGTGTACGCAGCCGCTCAGAACATGGCAGACGCCAGGACCTCTCGCGAGTACAGGGGTGTGCATCCCAAGAGCGCTACAAATGTTCATACCCCCCCGCATAAAGTAGGCTCTTATTGTGGCCAGCAAAAGCACTTCAGAAAATACCCACTGCAGTGGGCAGCTCGCACTTCTTGGTTACCCAGTCACCTCTCTTCCCTCAATAACAATAACCCTTTTTTCTCTGTGGGATGCTCTCCCTGCACCTACACTTTGTGTTTATAAGGGGTACTACAAAACCACAACTTGCCTTTGACCAACATCAGACCAATTAGGGACTTACCCAAATGGCACGATGGGATGTGAGGTTTTGAAATTACCAGTGCCCATAATCCTGTGTGTCCTGGGCACTGCGCTAGGGCCTGGTGATGCACTATTAATAAACCAGACCTGATTCAAAGGGCTCTGCCCTTTGTCTCAGAGGCAATGCTTTTCAAATAACACGTGGATTTCAAAAACAGACTCGGTGCTCTACCTCTTGGCAACATATGTAACAATGGAGTCAGATGGTCACGTACATAATAAGGGAGTCATTAAACAGCCATTGAAACTGTGTCAAGGAAAAATATGGTTGGAAAAAGTGGGGGGAGGGAGCACATTCTATAAGGTTAGCTAGCTGACAAATTCCCTCATATGCATTCTTGCCTCTCCCTCTCACAGCTCTTCAGAAGCACAGGTAAGAGAGGATTCTACTTTTGCATGAGAAGGGCACAATCAAGTATGTCTCAGGGATGGCTCCACTCCCTTGCCCTTCTGCCGCTGAGGTAATAAGTCACTGCTCATGACTGGCGTGTCACCCTAGCCTAGGTGTGCTGGGGTGGGGCAGGAAAAGTGGTGAGTCACTGTGGCCCTGGGCTAGATGGCCGAACATCCTGGGTTCTAAACTCTCTGCAACTGCCCGGGAAGATCTGTACCCACCAAGTCCCTCATGTTAGGGGCCACCCTCTCACACTTTTCTTATCCTGCCTCTGAGACTCTTCTCTCCAGAATAATCACAAACACCAACCTCACTGCTATCGAGTCGATTCTGACTCTATCAAACTGTCCCTGTGGGTTGCCCAGGCTGTAATTGATGATGAGAGTCGAGAGTCTCCTCTTTCTCCCCCAGAGCAGCTGGTGCCTTCCAACGGCTGACCTTGCACTTAGCCGCTCAATGTGTAACCACTACGCCACCCAGTCTCCTTCTCTCCAAAAGACGTCCATTTGGTGTGTTTATCTGTGTCTCCGTCTCTCCCTGTAGAAGGGCACCCTTCTCATCAGCATCCCAGCCAAACTAAACAGAAGATATTTCCAAAGAGGTCCTTTAGTTCAAAATGGCTGTCACTCGAAACCCAGAAGCCATCCTCCTGCTCTGGTGCTCCCAATTTCCTTGGCAGGTCCCCTCTGCGGTGGAGTCCTCGATTCCCTCTAGGGGAGGGCCAAACTGTCACACAGAGCTTCCAAGGCTATCCTCCTGACTGTAAGAGGCTGTCACCTCTCCCCCTCCACGCGGTTGGTGGGTCCAAACCACTGACTTTGTGGTTCGCAGCCAAGCACTTAACCAGGGCACCACCAGGGCCCCATTTGTCAGCAGGTACTGCCTCCATAATGCTCGCTCCTGTCTGCACAGGAAGCTGGCAGCAATTCCACGTTAACCACAGCTCTCTTACAGCCAGCTAAGGGGTACTGACGGCTACATCCTCTTCCTGAGGTTCACACCCCATTGCTGAATATTTTGAAAAGCCAACCCGCTAGGGATAAGTTTTAAAAAGTGAAGATGGGCAAGCTGCTCAGACATAAAAGAGCCCACAGCTTAGCACATCACTTTATTTTGGAACCTTTTAAAGAAAATCCATACCAGTTATGAGGTGAGTGCTACTCCCTGTGCACCTTAATAGACAAGAAGGACACAGCACAAACATTTGCAGACAAAGTGAAAATGGGTCACCTGCAGCCTACTGCCTCTCCTGCTACACCAAGCACATAAAGCAAGGGTTTGCTTTGCACAAAAAGGGTTTCAAAATCACTTGTGCAGACACCATGCAGAAGAATCCAGGAACGATGAGACACACAAAAAGGAATACTCATCCAGGCTTTGTAATTAGGTTGAGAGATACTGAGATGAAAGGCAAACGATATGTTCACTTCTTTATTTTCTAAAAGAGGAAGAGAGAGAGAGAGAGATCTGAAAAGTGATTTCCTCTAGAATGCTGCCTGGGCTACCAGTCCAGATTATAAATCACACTACACCCCAAAGCCTACTTAATAAAGACTTGGAAAATAAACAAATGATTCATTGGAAGCATGTGAATTTCTGAAACTCAGTTGGGGGAGAAAGTTTTATTGCCATTATTAGGGAGCTGTTTTTAATCCCCAACATCAAAGCATCCTTGTTAGCCCTGGGGTTCTGAAGCCAAAATAACCCCATAAATGAAACAGTGAGAAACTGCCACATGTATTCATCTGTCTTCTCAGTTTCTGGTCAATGTGGCCACAATATCCTCACAGGTGACTCTGTGAATAAAGATAGTCTAGGGAAAAGAGGGCGGATAGGGCTGAGCACCAGTGGCATAGTGGTTGAGTGCACAACTGCGGCCCATGGGACTGGCGGTTCAAATCCAGCAGCAGCTCTCCAGGAGCAAGGCTGGGTAGCTCCCTCGACCACCAGAGGGCAATGATGCCAAAAAAAAAAAAGGGCGGATAATCAGAAGAACTAGTATCAAGTTCTACTCCATTATTGATAGATGGGCAAATACCGAAATTAATAGGCCCTAGTTTCCTTAACTGAGAAATCAAGTATAAAATCTATAAGCAAAGCACTTTAATAAACCCCAATGTGCTGTATTTCAATATCCCAGCACTGGCTCAAGTTTAGAGTCCTGGTGGCAAGTCAGGTTACTCCTAGAACTGCTAGCCACAAAGTTGATGGTTCAAAACCAGCAATGGCCGGGGATGAGGCTGTCTACTCCTACTCTTAGATTTGCAGTCTAAGAAACTCTAATTAGAGGGTCACAATGAGTTGGAATCAACTCAATGATAGTGAGCTTTGTTGTTGTGTTTTCATTGCTGTTGGAGTCATTGTTGGGGGGACAGGGGCTCCAGAAGTCCCATATTTCTGGACCTCTTGGAGAATTTTCAGCATCTGAAGGTGTGACAGTTGCATAATCTAATGTCAAAATGAGGCCTCAGGGTGGGCATGGCCTTATTCTAAGGATTCTGGGAACTCCTGCCTTCCTCCCTGAAGGCAGGATGCACACACTCTGCTTCACATTCCTGTGACAGAGCTACACTGATGGAAACAGAGCCCAGGAGCTGGAGAAGACACATGGAGACCCATACCAGCACTGAGATGCTTCCACTGCCACTGGAGCCACAAGAGTGTCCACCACCAATGACCTGTGATCTTCCTGCATTTTGCCTCATTGCATGTGTTGCACAAGTCTGAAGAGGGTTTTACAGATTGGTATCGGACATAATGGGCTAATATCAGACTTACGGACTTGATCTGGACTGTGATGTTTTCTTTGTTTGTTTGTTTGTTTGCTTTTTTTTGGGGGGGGGGCATCACTGCTCTCTGGTGGTATGAGTAGGAGGCCCAGCCCCACTGCTGGAATTGAACCTCCATCCCAGTGGGCCGCAGTTCCGCGCACAACCACTACGGCACCAGGGCTCAGTCCAGGATGTTTTCTTAATATACAATTACTCTTAATATAAAGCTCTTTCTTATACACATGAGTGTCTATGAAAAAGTAATCCCATGTTAAGGATAAGCAAAATGAGAAAACTTGACGGTCCAAGATAGTTTATGAACCTTGCATTATGAACATTTATATAAAGTAATTGGGAAGCAGAAATCTATTTTTTTCTGCCACTGAAATATGTATTAAAAACACAGTTCAAAACAACACTTTCCAATCACTAAACGAAAATCATGCCCTTATGCCTAGACTACAACTCTGTTTTACTTTGCTTTTATAAATTGTTCTCCTGTAACTTAACAGCTAAACTGAATTTTTCATTAGTGAGATAAAAATAAAAGTAACTTCTCTGGCTTTGAGACGCTCCACAGCCCACCAGCAACCCAGACAAAACCTTTACAATTGGGTTAGAAATGTCTGATGGAAATACTGACATCGTGTTAACCTCCAGCTATGCCAGCAGGTGTCATTTTAATATGGATGACAGCTAGGCAACGCAGAGACACTGAGTTTAATGTTCCCTGGGAGATGAAGAATTAATCAACAACTTGGACAAGGATCTTGCTTAAAAATGGAGAGTTTAATCAAGACAGCTCCATGGATGCTGAAACTCTGTCCTCTACTATCCAATATCAAGAACCCTGGATGACACTCAATAAATGGTGCGTGGTAAAGACCTGAGAGATTCTTTTGCTTCTCCACGCTGTTAGGAAAAGCGGAAAGGGGCTGACTCTGAATCAGCTGCTTTTTTGCATCATGGTGAACACTGAGTATGTTAACTTGGACATTCTGGTGGTTAACCTGGACCAAGAAGGGGGGTTGGTGGGAGGCAGGAAAGCCAGTGCTTGCAAGTTCTGGCAAGAATTAAGTTTATGGTCCTACAGCTGTAAGACAGGGTCATAAAGGCCACCCGAAATTTATTTCTGGACTTTCCTGCTCCCACTAAAGCCAATGACACGGTTTCCCATCCCTTATTGTCAAATCACAACAGGTCCGGAAGCCTGGACCGGCCTCACTTGGCAGGTAACAGGCGTTTCCCCCCCCCTCCCGCACAGACACACACACACACACACACACACACACTACACAAACAGGAGGAAGCCCTGAAGGATGTCAGATACCATATATCCTTGACTCACAAGCACTTTTCATTTTCAAGCCGCTGAGACAGGTTTACAACACATGCGGGCTGACACCCACCAGGCATTCTGGCTGGCTCGAAAAGTTGGTGGAAACGAGTCAGGTCCGGGGACGGCCTCTTTCGAGAGATTTCCGTGACTCCGATGCGTCAAACACGCCAAGGGCTACTGGAAGGGTGCAGCTTGCGGCCGCTCATGAAAGTCTTCCATTCCCAGGAATCCAGCAGCAGCTGTGGAAACCCAAGCAGCTCTGGACTTCCCGGTAACAGATCTGCAATCCCTCCAGGGAAGCTTCCAGGCGGCCAGTTGTTTCTTTCTCTGCCCCCTCCTCCTCCCCCACCCCCGTCCCGGGAGCGCCAGCCTGGCAGGGATGAGGATGACCCAGGAAGAAAACGGCGAGAGAGTAGCGGATCTGCTGGCAGCGGAGACGCTGCCTCCCTCCGTTTTCACTAGGAGACATCCCAGCCCTGAAGGCAGCTGCCCAGGTCTGCCCAGGTCTCGCCTTCCCGCCCCCCCCCCCCAACCTCCCC